>JADANM010006970.1:735423-749093 GCA_026213755.1 Eurema hecabe | reverse complement strand
CTTTTCTTGCCTATCAATCAATGTTACCTACAATACAGCCTTATATTTGGACTCAATATCAAAGATTTCATTTGAGTTTTGTATGAGAAATAATCAATACATATAATAAAAACGTAGCGAGTCGCTGTCTGTTCATGGAAGATATATGAGAAAAAATATTATAGGAGACCTTTATTAACGCAATAGAACCCAAAACAATGATTTTTGGAATTTTTTGTCTGTTTGTCTGTTTGTTTGTGCACGCTAATCTCAGAAACGGCTTTTCCTATCTAGATTGGGTTTTCAATGATATGCTATGGCAAGCTTCACTTAACATTTAGTGTTTAATTCATGCCAATCGTTTGATAAATAAAAAAGTTATGGCAATTTAAAGAATCACGTTGAACTTGCTGAACGTTTGTTGGCGCGGGTTAGGCATTTTCAAAAATGCTGCCCAAAGTCACTTTTCTTTCGTCGCGGGCACAGCTAGTAATAAATTAATATTTCCAGGACATTTATAACCAGCGCCATCTAGTTCCAAGCTAAGCCGAAGCTTGTGTTATGGCAACTAGATAACGGAATAAATTACATATACATACTTTTCTTTTGTAAATACATACATACAATAAATAAATAGTATTAGAAAGAATCTCTTAAGAGATTTTGGACTGTTTATCGTCTCTTAATACGTAATTGTGTAATACTATGACGATTTGATTTTAACTTTGTTCTTTAAAGTTAAGGTGATGCCTTTACTTTACTTAAGTAATCTTTGGTTATACTGAGTCAATTTTGATTAAACATAAAGCAATTGTAAGTCATATGTATGGTGTTGTGTTCGAACAAACGACCCTTCGAAAAAGCAGTTGTGCTACCACTGAGCCAAGCGTCATTAATCTATACCAGTCTATACTAATATTATAAAGAAGTAAAGTTTGTGTGTTTGTTAAATTGTAAGGGGTAATCTCGGGATCTACTGAACCGATTTCAAAAATTGTTTCAGCAATAGAATAGCCACATTACTGCTGAGTGTCATAGGCTATATATATATAAAAAAAATTATACATACAGACGAATTGAGAACCTCCTCCTTTTTTTGAAGTCGGTTAAAACACCGAAAAAGATAATAAACATCATGCCCAACGAAGTGCGCACGGGTCAGCTAGTTAAAAGATATATTAAAAAGGTATTAAGATGGGATTTTAGATGGCGGGTAGGTTAAAATTATGTTCCAAATTACCGAATGACACGCATTTTCATCTGTCATCAATTTTCGCTTTCTCTGTGATGGTGGTACCACCCCACGACTACCACTTTAAAGAATATACAAATAAATCGTTTTTTGCTCAATACCTAAGCTTTTTGGTCAAGACCGAGTCGTGACGTCATCAAATAAATCACAGTCATAAACTTTACAATGAGACATTTTACTTGCTTCCTCGAACGCAGTTGACGCAACAGTACAGTAAATAAATATGTATAGTCAAAACGGGTACAGTCAAGTAAAAAAGTTGATGAACATATTTACCAATGGGAATCATGTTAATTGACAAAATAGGGGAGAAACGCCAATTTATACTTTGAAATATTTTAATAGGATGTTGAATATGTACCTATATACAGTTTAATAGTCTACCGTACTTAGTAAACGAAAAATAATAAAAAAATAAAAAATAAAATGCTATAATTTGGTTCAATAAATAATTAAATATAACATAAATTCAATCCAAAGCTCTCGGCCTATAAAAGACGTACAAATAATTGACTCTTAGTCTAGAATTAAGCTCATTTCGATTACTATCGATTTATTATTCGCTTATTATACACACTGACTATATCCTAAATTGAATTACCAGGCTCTCTGACTATAAAATACGTTTGAATAATTGCCTCTCGGTCTAAACCACAAATTGTGGCTCCTTAAAAAAACACAAATTTAATATAAAGCTCTCGGCCTATAAAAGACGTACAAATAATTGACTCTTAGTCTAGAATTAAGCTCATTGCGATTACTATCGATTTATTATTCGCTTAATATACACACTGACTATATCCTAAATTGAATTGCCAGGCTCTCTGACTATAAAATACGTTTGAATAATTCCCACTCGGTCTAAAACACAAATTGTGTCTAATTAAAAGTCTCCTTTAAAACAACACAAATTTATTATAAAGCTCTCGGCCTATAAACACGTGCATATAACTGGCTCTTGGCCTACACTCGCGTGACTCGCATAGGCCGAACGAACAATCAGCTTAGTGTTACTTGTATATTGTGTAAAATATTTTGTTACCGCGTTTACATGCAGCCAATTTGTGCGGTGGCCATCTTTAATTTATTATTAAGGATATTCTTTAGTTTATTTTATTAATTTCATAACTAGCACGTTTAAGCATAATATTAAACACATATTAAATAATTAATCTCTCTGATAGAAAATTTAAATATTTAAAATTAAAGAAAAAAATCTGACCAAATTTTTAAGGTATCATGTTGCTATGGTAACGCGTACATTTGCTAATGACGTACTGCGCATGCGTCATATTATCTGTTAGAAACTATTTTGTAAGTTTGTAAGATATAAATGGAGTTTTGGCGGGAATCGTGCGGCGTCTATATGTAATCTCGATTGAATATTCCTTTTTTGGTGCATAAAGTGATTTAATGTATGATTGTGATAGTGTATCATGCAGTAAACTAGCTAATAAGTGTCCAAGAAATGAAGAATTCATTTGAGAGCGCATAGTAGCGCCGTTCCGATTGCTCCAAGATTCGTCCAGGGTTCTTCGTAAAGCTCATTATCACTTTACGAAAGGCAGAACGAAACGACTGACTACTATCTACTAAAGACGACTTGATGACGATTTTACTTGACATTGGCAAAAAGCTAGACGCTAATGCCATAATATATAAGAAAGAAAGATATAAATGAGACATTAAATGCATCTATTTATAGATCTTTATAAAGATTAAACATAAAATTATCAAGCTTTTAGTAATGTAGAGCTATTTCATTTGATCTAATATATCCGATATGGTCTAGTGGCTAGGATACCTGGCTCTCACCCAGGAGGCTCGGGTTCGATTCCCGGTATCGGAATTCGCTTTTTTCATTTTTATTTGTTTTATACTAGTAGCAGGCGGTTATACTCGGATAAAAACGTTTTTCATGGTTTTTGCAACTCAAATTTCCGCGAAAAATTGTAGCATATACATTTTTTAAATTCTAGCCTATTTCTTAATAAAATGAGTCTCAATCGCTTTAGGAAATTAGGCATGAATGAAACACACTCACTTTCGCATTTAATATACATCTATATATATAAAAGAAAGTCGTGTTAGTTACACCATTTATAACTGGATAACGGCTCAACTGATTTGGCTGAAAATTGGTGGGGATGTAGCTTAGAACCAGGAGAAGGACATAGGATACCTTTTATCCAGTTTCCAATAGAATAATTTTTTGAAACTAAACGCGGACGGAGTCGCTGGCAACAGCTAGTATATTATAAAGAAAGGATATTTCAGTATATAGCTATATGGAAAGAGATATATTTTAAAATCTCTTAAATATCTCTCAGGAGGAACCAATAGCCCATATTGGACTTTTAGCTAGCAAAACTATGTATCAATTATAAAATAATTACATATGTTATCACTACATAGTATAAAACAACGTGGCTTTTTCTGTCCCTATATCCATCAGCGTTTAACTTTTTGCCAATGTCAATGTAATAAGAGGCAACGTGGTCAAGATAAAAGTCGATATGAGTCAAGTAAAATCGTCATCAAGTCGTCTTTAGTAGAGTCAGTCAGTCGTTTCGTTCTGCCCTTCGTAAAGTGATAGTGAGCTTTACGAAGAACCTCGACGAATCTTGGAGCAATCGGAACGGCGCTACTAAGCGCTCTCAAATGAATTCTTCATTTCTTGGACACTTATTAGCTAGTTTACTGCATGATACACTATCAGTTATCACAATCATACATTAAATCACTTTATGCACCAAAAAAGGAATATTCAATCGAGATTACATATAGACGCCGCACGATTCCCGCCAAAACTCCCTATGTATGCTTATATATTTAAAACTACCCAACCGTTTCTCATGCGGTTTTTTTAATAGATAGTGTGATTCAAGAGGAAGGTTTACATGTATAATACATGCATAATTGCAAGCAAAGCCGAGGCGGGTCGCTAGTTAAATATAAATAAATATAAATATCCTTAATATACGTAAAATAATGGACATAGCTTTTAAACGCTTTTGAAGGCCAATATAATATTTTATGTACCTTCTGTAGCGGAGCTAACGAAACAATGTATTGTTATACAAATACTCTATTTTGTCTGTTTGTACGTGCCGTATTGGAAATTGCTCGACGCGTTTTATTATAGTCGCGAAATGGAATTTTTATAATATAAATAGGAGATTGTGTGTGAATTTGTTTTATTTTAAATAAAATGTATAGTTGTACATACGTTATTTTCCGGGTCAATACCGGGATACAAAAGATGTCCAGGGTGTAATTTACTTGCATGTCAAACAGAAGTAAAATTACTAGAGGTGATTTCTTTTAGACAAATTGTAAACAGAAAAACTGATATTATATTAAATTATAAAAGTTTTTGGGATCGAATATAAATGTTGATATTAATTTGTCGAAATAATAAAAATCAGCTCAAAACAACTGATTCAATGTCATTTAATATTGTTTTACCCGCTTAGTTCCCGTTCCCGGGGGATAAAAAGTATCCTATGTTTCAATCCAGGGTATATCTATCTACATACCAAATTTGAACTAAATCGCTTTAGCCGTTTTGCCGTGAAAGAAAGACAAACATACAGACATATTTTCCCATTTATTATATTAGTATGGACTTGGATATATTAATTAATTAATAATTCATAAAACAGCAAAAAATAAGACAAAATTTATTGCTTAATTCTAATAATTGTCAAATTGCTATTATTTTTTTTAGTTTAATTCTCCCATTTAGTGGGAAGGCAAAGGGACAAAGCCCATACAGCCACGTCTTTAGTTATATTTTTCTTTGTCTTTTATAAAGTGATAGTGAGCTTTACAAAAAACCCTCGACGAATCTTGGAGCAATCGGAACGGCGCTACTAAGCGCTCTCAAGTGAGTTCTTCATTTCTTGGACACTTATTAGCTAGTTTACTGCATGATACACTATCACAATCATACATTAAATCACTTTATGCACCAAAAAAGGGAATATTCAATCGCGATTACAAATAGACGCCGCACGATTCCCGCCAAAACTCCTCAAATTGCTATTAATAAACATAAATTATAGTTGACAGTTCTTTTTGGCGGGAAAGCAAAAGTCAATCTGACATAACAGATAATGCACCGTTAACGTTTTTTTTGTTTATTTCGCGTTTAGAAAGGAGTCTGATTAAACAATAGGACCCTTTCACGTAACGGATAGAGAAAGTCGTTAGACAAAGGATAACAGTCTACGAAATATAATAATTAACCGTTGATGACGCATTTTGGTACAGACTAATAAATTTTTATTGCCAGCTGTAAGTCATTGTTCGTTTTTAAACCCTTTTATTTTGTGTGATGCTTAGGGAAATAAAAATTTCTTTTATGGACCGCATCAATAAAACAAATGTCTGCCATTTTAAAAGACTGTGAAATCTTATTTTCGAATTGTTATTTCATACATAAACGGAGAAACCGAACGTAGAACTAGATAAAAAGATTTCATTATTTTAAAATCAATGCTGTGATTTACAAAACAAAAAAATATTAGGTAAAGCGGGTACAGACGTTCCTTAGTTATAAGTGTTCGAATAATAATACTAATCTATATCTATACTTTATTTTATTAAATAAAGCTGAAGAGTTTGTTTGTTTGTTTGAACGCGCTAATCTCAGGATCTACTGGTTCGAATTGAAAAATTCTTTTTTTATTGAATTGACCATTTATCGAGGACGGCTTTAGGCTACATAACATCACGCTGTGAGTAATAGGAGCGAAGATATAGAAAATATGGAAAAAACGTGGAAAATTATTCAACTTTGAGGGCTTCCTTTGCGTGCGCTGCGAAAACGGTTCAAGATACAAAAATAATATGTATGAAAGAATAATTCCTCTTTAAATGATAAAAAAAAATCCGCGACAGTATATGTCTATCTTCTAAGATTGACTCACTATAACATAATAATAGAAATAGATCCGACGGGGACGAAGTCGCTAGCAACAGCTACTATATAATATAATACTTTTTTATAATAAAATATATATTTGAGAAACGATATAACTAGTACAAGAGAACTTAGTAGTATTGTAAGTGAAGTTTTATTTTCCTATCCGATATAAAGTCAGTCATATATTGAATACTAGCGGACCGGTGCCCACTTCGTTGGGCAAAATGTTAATAAACCTTTTTTTAGTTTTTGCTTTTTCATATAGCCTATGACACTCAGCAATAGTGTGGCTTTCTATTTGTGAAAGAATTTTTAAAATCGGTTCAGTAGATCACGAAATTGCCCCTTACAATTTAACAAACACACAAAGTTTACTTCTTTAAAATATCAATTTTTTTACATATTATAATATTAACGACTGTTTTTTTTATTAGTTTTAATTTCCAAAATATTCTTTCACTGTCCGAAAATTTAAAGGGAAAAGTATATAAATCCTATCTACTATCTACTAGATCTAATCTACCTACATGCCAAACTTCACCCAAATCCGTACAGTAGTTTTTACATGAAAGAGAAACAAACATCTCCTTACATACTAACAATCTTTCGCATTTATGAGTATATTGTTGGACAAACTAAAAACAAAATTACACATGTTAAAGTTACCATGAATAAAATACAGTAACGAAATTATCTGTATGTCTGTTTGTCGATGAACAAATATTTGAAACAGATAACACATTTATTTGTATCGTAATCGAAATGTCAAGTAACATGGGTGACTTGGAGATAACTTAAGCTAACAAGTTGAAGTTTAAGTGAGATCAGAATAAATTGTACGTCTAGTAAGATCCTAGTAATATTATAAATGTGTGTATGGATGTTTGTTTGTTATTCTTTAACGCAAAAACAGCTCGACCAATGTTATTGAAATTTGGTTTGGTTTGGTTGGGAACGGGAACTACGCGGGTAAAACCGTGGGGAGCGGCTAGTATTTTCATAATTTATACTAATATTATCATAAAGAAGTAAAGTTTGTGTGTTTGTTTAATTGTAAGGGGTAATAGCTGGATTTACTGAACCGATTTTAAAAGTTCGTTCACCAATAGAAAGCCACATTATTGCTGAGTGTCATAGGCTATATGAAAAACCGGAAAATCAAAAAGGATTATTAACATTATTATATACTGTACTAGCAGCCCGCCCCGGCTCAGCACGGGTATTTTAGAGTATTACAACGGTTACATAATAGGAACACTTTTATATTACGCGATATCAGAGCTTACGCATATAGTATATTACTCATAGATCTAAACTCCCCTCCCGCACGCGCACCCCCGCCTTGGTGACGCTCACTTCGCAACGGGCCGTGCAGCAGAAATCGTGATATTTTAATTTCGCCATAACTTCGAAACTAAACATCCAATTTTAATCATTCAAAGACCAAATATCATCTACATTAACTGTACTTAATGATGAAATAATAATAATAATAAATAATTATTTTGATAAGGATTAATAGAATGAGTAAAATAAATGCGTTTAAAAGTAGTCCAAAAAAATTCAAGATTTTTTATTTAAAAAATGGTTGTTGTGCCTCACTCGACATAGATAGGTATAGTGTGTCGCGGAGTTTTTTGTAGATATTTATAAGATCTACAACTAATTAGAACATTCCATAGTTCTATCTTTTATAGTTTAGTCCGAAAAACCCAAATATATTACGGAACCCTATTTATTTTCAAAATAAAATTTAGTCTATGTTACTCGTGGATAATGTAGCTTTCAAATAGTGAAAGAATTTTTGAAATCGGTCCAGTAGTTTTTGAGCCTATTCATTACAAACAAACAAACAAACAAAGTTTTCCTCTTTATAATATTAGTATAGATAACGTTGAATTAATTAGCTTGTAAATTTTAAATCTAAAAACACTGTGTACTTTAAATTTTAAGGAGAGAAGAGACTAGTCAGTAGTCACCCACAACACAGGGTATCCTAGTGTGGGGACTAGAGATCATCATAATATAACATATTTCTAAGTTTTATTGTAATGTAAAATTGGCTAAAGTGTTTTTTTTTTATATATAATGGGGGGCAAACGAACTGGCGTGTCACCTGATGGAAAGTGAACAGCGCCGCCCATGAGCACTCGTGATGTCACGAGTGTGTTGCCGGCCTTTATATTTATTGTACTCGTGTTTATTATTAAATAAAAATTATTATTATATTATATTAAAACATTATGCCTAACGAAGTGGGCACGGGTCAGCTAGTATGGTATTATTTATATCCTGGTATTGGGGGCAATTCCCGGGGGGGAATTGCCTACTAAAATATGTTATCTGTATTGTAGAGAATGTATGTTAAACAAAAGATTTTTAAAGTATAATAACTTTGTTTGGTAAGAATTTGTTTATTTTGTGTAAAGTTACTTAAACTCTTCGAACGCGTAGGCAATCCTTACTTAATATTATAAATGCGAAAATAACTCTGTCTGTCTGTTACGCTTTCTCGCCAAAACTACTGAACCGATTGTAATGAAATTTGGTACACATATGGTCTAGACTCTAGAGTCTAGAGACTGAGAAAGGACATAGGCTACTTATTAACTGGAAAAAAAGAGTTATAAGGGGGGAAGGGGGGGATCAAAGTTTATATGAAAGTCCACGCGGACGGAGTCGCGGGCAACAGCTAGTTGTAAATATTTATATTACTACCGTATTAACATATTATGATGTATGCTATCCTATCTTTTAAGTTGGATCAAACTGCACACGGTGTGCAAATTTAATTTAAAATCGGTTCAGTAGTTTAGGAGTCAATCGCGGACAAACAACGTGACACGTATTTCTTATTATATATAAAGACTAGCTGTTGCCCGCGACTTCAACCGCGTGGATTTATATACAAACTTTCATCCCCGATTTTATACCCTTGAGGGTAGAATTGATCAATATCATTTCTTAGCGGATGCCTACGTCATAACATCTACCTGCATGGCAAATTTTAGCACGAACCGTCCAGTGGTTTGGGCTGTGCGTTGATAGATCACTATGTCAGTCGGTCACCTTTGAATTATATATATCGGAGCAGATGGACGAAAAGAATAATCAAGATAGTGAAAACTATTTCAATTTCAAAAACGTCAGCATTGTGAAAAATAATCAGATATTGAATAACTATTAATCATGAATACACGCCGTTATTATGATACTCTGAAGTTTTACTTATTAAGAACCTAAGAAAGAGCCTTCATGAAGCAAACAATCACTACCTCGGCATCACTACAACTACTACGACGATACCTTCTGCGATATATATATTTAGATAAATAAATAGGAGTCAAGGGCACCTTCGTAGACTCTTCCGCGAAACTGTCAGCTACTACAAAGCAAATCAGAAATTAATAAGATTATGCTTCGTAATACAATTAGTGGGTATTCAATGTCGATAGAAATGGAGCGGCTAGGATGAGCATAATTTAGTGTTATATAATAACCTAAATTTTAATGATATATAATATATAAATAATTATATAAAAAATGTGTTCTTTTTTTTTGCTATTGTATGTTGTAGATTAAGCAATTACTGGCTGTCCTTAAATAAATAAATTACATGTCACGTTGTTAGCGCGATTTACTCCTAAACTACTGAACCGGATTTAAATAAAATTTTTACACCTTGTGCAAATTGATCTAACTATATATTATGATATATCTAAGATGATATATCATAATATATGCGAGCGAAGCCGGGGTGGGTCCCTAGTGTAATAATAACATATATTATTCCCTCAATCACCCCTAAATAAATATATATAACTTCTTTATATTATAGCAACAGTTTCTTATACAATGAGTTCTGAATCACGCTTATAGTATTTTTAAGGCTTAGTATACTATTTATTTATCCTTTATTATTATAAAAATACAATAAAAAAGTCATTCAAAAAATATTACTGGTTAGGAGTTAGGACATGCTAAAATAATCATTACTATTTTTTATTTATTTGCATAACTTTTCACAGTATTAAACGAAGTCACTTACTTGAGTATGTCCCTATGTATGCTAAAATATTTAAAACCACACTACCGATTTTAATGCAGTTTTTTTAATACATAGAGTGATTCAAGAGGAAGGCTTATGTGAACAATACATGCATAATATATGCAAGCGAAGCCGGTTACAATTACAATAACAAATAATAGTACTTATTTTAAAATAAAAATATTATTCAACAAAACGTTTGGTCACAGCAAGCTATCGTAACAACGGGATTTATTTAATAATAAGATTAAGAATAAACTCGATTTTATTACCATAAATAGTAGAATTCGGCAAACATTACAGGTCTAAGAATATTAAGTTAAAAAATTGAAAATAAAATTTACATTATTGGTACAAAAACTATCTTAAGATTGCGTCTTATTTGCCTTAATTCTGTCTCTATAATAACTACATGTTACCCTATTACCATGAATAATAATGCTTTCAAAAGCTCTAGGTGTGAGCTATATCTGTACCTAGTTTCACCAAATTAATGTAGTGTTTTTTGGTGAATAGTAATAATAATAAAAATAATAATGTCATAGAACGTAAAAAACGATATGATAATTTTACTAGATTCATTCGGCCGTTAATTACTAGTACACGGACGAAACCGCGGGGCGTGGCTATTTATTGACAAATTTGGTTTAATATTTTTATTCTAAAATTCATTTATAGAAATATATAATTTGTAAATACAAAACGATTGGCATACTAAAGAATATACGAGTTATATTCAAATAGTGTATTTTTATACACTATTTGAATCGTTGTTATAAAACATGAAGCATACGCCTTCCAAATATCATCAAATATCTATAAAACTTTAAGGTAGCTCATTTCCCTCATAACGTTGTGTTATATTGTAAGGAAACCATAAATATACAGAATTATGCAGGTTATACACTATTTCACTATCCTGCGAAGCCTATTAAAATATTTTCCCCATATTGCATCGTCATAGACCTCATAAAACCTCTATTTGAGCTCGCGAGCTTAAAAGCTTGGTACCGATGCATTTTTTACTCAGACGGCTGCATTCACTTTTTCTTAATTACAACAACATAATTTTCGTCCATCGCTAAACATGTAGAGCTTAAACAAATAATATAAATACAAAATGTATATTTTATTTTTGTCAATATCAATTACTTAAATATAAATACCTCTCTATAAATACAATTATTGATTTTACAAGACTTATAAATGTCAAAGCTTGTTTAGGTCTCTCTAAATGGTATCCATTTTGGGTCTTCGTGAACGCCATTCGAAATTCGAAGCTTCGAACGCAGCTTGGAGGGGGGCGGGGCGAAGTGTGAGAGGGAGGGAGTCGCATGCGTACAGCGGACCGGGGCAGCATTCCATTAGTTCGCCCGACCGCCGCTCGGCGCTACGTTTACCTAACCGTGTCCGCGACGCCCGCTCCATACAAAGAACGCCTCAGTATTGTAAAAAATCTGTGATGTATTGATTAATTCCATCGTTTTTCAAACACAAAAAGCATCTTTGTGCAAAATCGAACGCGTTTCGGTAGTTTAAACAACAGTTTCAGTGATTATTGTGAGCTTTCGAAGGGGCCACGTCCCATGAAATTCCTGATTTATCGACGAGTAGAATCTTGTGTGTAGAGCGAACATGGTGGACTACGGTGCGATGAGTGAAAACGTTTATGTTGTGTTATAAACGAATGTTCTCGTTCGTTATTGTAAATAGAGTTTGTGTCTAAATATGGATCGGTATGTGGAAAATAGTGCGTAGATTTATTACGTTGCCTTCAGTCGGGTTCTTGTGTTAACGAGTTCAGAATGGTGTCTTACGGCTACTTTGGCTTGCGGCAAACGCCTTGGACGCTTTTAGTCCTAATCTTCTTCATCGAGAGCGTGATGGGGAACTACGCTAAGTCGTTCTACATTCACTGGAACACAACGAACAGCATATTCAGAATAGACAATACGGACCATGTATTCGATCTCAATAAAGGAAACGCACAGTTTGAATATGATCAAGTAAATATCATATGTCCTGTATACGCGCCCGGGACGTTCGATGAAGACACCGAGAAATACATAATATACAATGTTAGCAAAGAGGAATATGATACGTGTAGAATAACGAACCCAAACCCGCGTATCATAGCGATATGCGACAAGCCGCATAAGCTGATGTTTTTCACCATAACGTTCCGGCCGTTCACGCCTCAGCCGGGCGGGCTGGAATTCCTTCCCGGCAAGGACTACTACTTCATATCGACGTCTAGTAAAGACGACCTGCATCGGCGCATAGGCGGCCGGTGCCTGAGTCACAACATGAAACTCGTCTTTCGTGTCTGCTGCAAGCCGGAGGAGCAGTCGCCTCTGCCGCCGGTGCAGCAGACGCCGCCGCCGCCGCCCCCTCCGCCTACCTACCCCCCGACAACAACGACGACGACAACAATAAAACCGGTCACGAAAAAGACGCACAAGTACGACAAGAGTCCCAATGAGGTTGTGAAGAGCGAAGAGCTGTCCTACTCCCGCGGGGCAGCGTTGGCGTCGTCCATCGCCCTGGCTCTCGCTGCGAGCGCCGTGCTGGCACCGCTGGGTCGGTGAATGTGTGTTAAGGCGGCAAATAGACCGCGCCACGAAGCCAAGCCTTCGACAGACACACAAACGTTACAATATTTACGACCCGACTCCCTAGTCTATGCGTGAATGTGTGTGCTTCTAAGTTCAAAACTGTGCCCCGTGAAAGGATTATACATTTAGTAAGTAGAGTGGTGCCGTTATACTGGTTGGACTGATGCGAAATTTTTCCTAGCTGTCTCCACGATGTTCCAATTACAAAATCTCTTAGTGTAAAGAACTGAGCCTAATTTTTATTATTGTCAGGCCTATAATATAATTTAAATAAGATCTTAGCAGGTACTGCTGGTAGTTACAACGTAAATATTATATAAACATATATATATAAATATTACAAAGTTACATGTATAATAATGGTAATATAGGTTTCTTAAACCAGATAGGAATTAAATTTTTTATATTTTCACTAATGCAATGAAGGATATTTGATTAAGAAATAGAATTCGATAACTGTTAGGGGAAGATGAGATGGTTAGGTTAAAAGTTAGTTCAAAAGACAATTCTTTTTTTTTAAAGACCTAACGCTTAGAAATTATTTATACTAAATTTCGGACAGGAAACGCTTGTCCAGACGCACTGTGATTTTTGGTTTATTTAGGATGTAATTTTTGTCTTTGCTTTTTATGTGATATCGAACTAATTAATGTATTTAAAAAAGTGCATTTCACCTCAACGTTTCTCGACTGATTTCTATGCTTTTTTATTCATTTTACGCGAGCAGTTTTTAAACGATTTTTTTTTATCTGTGGTAAATGACGCACGTCATTTGACATTTACAATTCAATCGATCTTTTGAGAAAAATACTATGGCGCTTTTCGTAACCTTTGCCTCATAATAGT
>JADANM010006970.1:722514-735323 GCA_026213755.1 Eurema hecabe | reverse complement strand
TGTAGCGAGGTCCAAATCCGGTTCAAACTGGTAACGAAAATCATCACTAAATAACATAATAAAAGCACTTTAGTGCCATCGTACATTTATGAAATAGTCAAATAAATAGACATGTAGTTGAAATAGTCCGGTTTTCAGTTAGACATACGCATTTAGTGACAGTATATTTTTAAATAGTACTTAAGGTTCAACGTTTGAGTTTCATATTGTAGAGTAGTACCTCTCGAAAATCTCGATAGATTGGTACCTTTGGTACCTTTTAAAAATGCCTAATACCGTTTTAAGCGGTCATAAGTTATCTATAATAAAGGTTGTGGCTAAACACTACCTCTTATATGGAAACGGAGAATTTGCAACGTTAACAAAAAGTTTAAGTAATAACTTTACCGTTGTCTCTATGGGCCGTTAAAGTTGAGTGTACGATATGACTCGGTTTATTTTGACCGTTAAATTCGGATAATTTTATAACTGGCTGGATAGAACGTTTAAATTAAAAAGAAAACTTAAGTACGATATTCCGCGTGCATTATAAATGAAAGTTCCAAATTCAAAATTAAAGAAAAATTTTAAATATCTGACACAGGCATTGCTTGCATATTAACATTTATCTCATACAACGTTCTAAATTTAAAACCATTTTTTTTAAACTGGCATAAAATCGAACTCTTGTCGTAATTAAAAAGTATTATAACATCATTTTTAATTTCAACTAAACCAGCCAGCTAAGACGTAATTTCCTTCACAAACAGGTCGCTATGAGTAAACATGAGTTCATATGTATGTTTATATGTATACATAAACGTTTGCTAGCGCATTGTAGCAAATCATTGAATGAATGCAGATGTTTATTCATAACGCTCCTTAGTCATATTAATTGGGTCGCGGGGATAATTAATTATAATGTGACGTCATTCATAATAGAATGTTATCTATATGAATGAATATGGCTCTTAGCAAAATCGGGACCTGTATATGGCAACACGATCACACTACCTGTACTAAAATACAGGTTAAAATATTTCCAGAACAATCTATATAATATGCTATTAAGATGGATGGTGAAGAAGGATGATATGGTTCAGGCTCGAATAAAAGCGAGTTTTAACAATATAGAGTTAATTTTGGCAATGGCAACACTAACAGCTGATATTGACAAACAAAAATACAGATAAAAAATTCAAATAACAAATGAATGTGCATAGACAAAGATGTCACAGATAGCATGTCACAAATGCATCGTTTTTGGAAGCATTTTAAAAATAAATTTTATGTTTGATGCCTATTAGCGTCAAGCCCGCCATATGCAAAGTTATTCTCGTATTGACTTCGTTTTAGCGTTTTCTCAGTAACCGATAGGAAGTTATTTCGGTAAGTTAAGTTGTGAAGGATTTTACGATTATTTTAACAAGTTTGCAATTATATTTACGACACGACGGTGGAGTTAATTTACTGTATCATATATTGAAAGTTTTGACATTCTAATAGGTCCTAATTGTGTAACTATGGTCATAATAATATTATGATTATGATAAAAAAAAACGAGGGAATACTATACTATTTGAAATTAAACATCTATAGATTTCGTTTAATGTGGAGTCGAGTCGTTACAGACTTTAATCTGCCGATTAATTATCAGTGAGTAGTTTATTTAAATAGTTTTTACTGATTTAAACTGCAAGCTAATAAGTGTGAAGTGTGCTAAGACTATTAAATAATAAGCACGAAATAAAATTCTCTTAAAAAAGGTGTACTATCACATTTTAGAACGCAATTTTTTTTAACTGGCCAAAAAAAAATCAATTAAGAAAAAAAAACTCTACCTACATAGAGCAATGCCAACATAATAAATCGAATTCGTTATTCGATTCTGTTACGTTGGTATTATAACCGTTCTTAGTACCAGCACGAATTGCACGCTGTCTTTCTGAGAATATTTAAATGCTTTGTCGATAATATTGACACCTGCATGATATAATTGCGACTAATTTACGTATTATATGTATCCAGTTAATGAAATATGTACCTTATCTTCATTAACATAGTATAAAAGAAAGTCGCTTTCTGTATGTCCCTATGTATGATTGAATCTTAAAAACTACGCAACCGATTTCGATGCGGTTTTTAATAGATAGAGTGATACAAGATTAGTGTTTATATGTATGATTCATGCATTATATTATATGCGTGCGAATCAAATAAAAAATAAACTCTCCTTAATAATCACGTAAATTTTTAAAACATCTCTATTTTTATTTAATGAAAGTAATGATTATATGATAAATAAGCTATCTATTGGTAAAATAATGATTAACATCGATCCAATAGTTTCAGAGCTCCTTGAGCACAAACCAACAAACAAAACATCTAATACCTTAAAAAGGCAAATACAAAATCCTGGAAGTTAATTCTTTTAACCATAAATATAGTCTAACTCCATTACGATATTGAATTACCTTTAAATACTGAAATAATCTAAATAAATGGAAAGTTAAAACATATGTATTAAAATTAAATATATTTAAAATATCCGTGCGCAAGCTTTTTTGGTCTAATACTATATTCTAAAGTACATGTGATTTATATGACATGGGTTTAAAGTCTAAACTCTAAAAGCTTTTACAAAAATACCTAACTAACGGTTCTCATATTCCGACATAATAAAATATACTAAGTAATATATTAATCCAAACAGCACACGTATAATTATGTTCAGATGACATCAAAGTATTTTTCGTTTAAATAAATTGATGTCGTCATCGTACTAACGGTTATTTTTGAACCAAAATAGTTTCTCAGAAAATGAAGTTTAACTAGTGAACGAATATTGTAATTTTTCAATGTTGGTAATTTCTTTACCAACATTGCACACGAAAAGTAACTTCTAGGAATTTTTCCAAGTTGTGGTCTCATTAAGTAATGATTACAGATAATATATTTTATACTAAACTACTATTTTTTTAAAACGGCTTAAAATTATAATCTCTTTTGCTAGCTACTTCATTATTAAAAACTTGCGTAAAAGAAGAAGCTACTAATTTGGTAGATTTCTAATAATAGTGGTAGTAAATAGTAGAAAACTTTCTACACGTATATTAAATTTGTTCGCAGAATAATGTCATCTACAGATAGGTCTATTATAGTCTAATAAATATTGTTTACAAAGGTATTACAATGTATGTTTGTAGAAGTTTTATGACAAAAAAACTGCAGGGATTACATTTATATTTGCTTTTAGTAGTAATAGGCATGTTCAGGTACTCAAAAGATATTTAACGCTAGCCGTTCCGACACGACTTTTTTCACTCTGTCCTACCTGTTAGGTCGCGTCATTTATGCTTAGCGCTGGACGAGAATAGCTGCGCATCGGTAGAATCGCGCTCGTAATTGACGTATTGGTGCGAGAAAGACAACACGACTGGGACAATCGGCCCCGCGCGCCGCGCCGTTACCTCGATAGGTACCTTATTTTTGACTTCTGCGCAGGTTTCGTTCAGCGCTAAAGATTTGTGACGCGACCTATACCTTAAACCCTAAACCTTCATTACTTTGCTTAAGAACCATCATTGTTGGCCAATTTGCTGTTATCCAGGTATGCATTTGGCAAATTATTTGGCAAAATATTTTTTATTATAGATTTTCCTAAATACCGATCAGTTAGTTAAAGATTAAAAGATTGGTCAAATATCTATCTGTCGATTGAGATATTAAAATACTCATTTTAACGTATAATTTTGACATATATGGGATACTAGCTATTGCCCGCGACTCAGTCTGCATGGACTTTCATATGATCGTTGACTCCACTTCCCCCTTATATCCTTTTTTTTCAGTTAAAAAGGAGCCTATGACTTTCAGGCTCTAGACCGTCTTTGTACCAAATTATATTACAATCGGTTCAGTAGTTTTGGCTTCTAAGCGTATCAAACAGACATACAGAGTTACTTTTGCATTTATAATATTATTAGGGATTGTCGATAGAACAATTTTACTTCATACGAAATGACAATAGGATAGACCTACTTATTCTTATATTTTTTTTATAATGACAATTTTTCACAAAAAGTTTGAGACTTTCTTTATATTCACTATTTTGATTCAATTTTTCGCGAAACGAGTTAATTAAAATAATTAAAAGGTAGTCTTCTGTTCTAAACCAAACTAAATCTCATCAAAATTAGTCGAGTAATATCGGAGTTTATTCAATGAAAACAAACTATCGTCTCTCTTAGTATTAGTAAAGATTAGCAGTATTTCGTTCTTTGTACTACAGGTATAAATATCAGTAGCTAATAAAAGACTGTTTGTCTATAAGCCGGATTAACTTTTTTTAATGCTACTTACTGGGAACAGTAGGCCATATTATATTCTAATACCCTCATTAGCTAGTCACTTTCAATATGTACCGGAAAGCTTATGCAAATCTTTGAAGATCAATACGTATTATTTGAAAAAAAAATCTCTTACCGCGTCTGTCCGTCTATCGTTCGCGATCTTAAAATTACTGCACCTAATTTCGTGCGGTTTTCGCTACTAGATAGCTTTCTTAAAATAGTACATTATCATTTTTGACCGCAAAATTCAGGTCAGCTGATTTCGATAATACTCAGCGTTTTCCAATTACAGAGCATAATGCGACATTTCAGTCAATATCAAATTAAAGAAAAACATTAGTTAATGTTCTGTCACTGCACATGTAATTGCACGCATCAAGCGAAAGCACTACTTAGTACTTTTGAGAATACTCGATCTATGAATAAAGAAATATATAGTTGAAACATTCACCGTTAACCATTATGCCGCACAATGCGCTCTAGTGCTACAATAAGAAAACTAGGACTGTATCTACGTAACAGTATCGCATGGGCATTTTTATTATTAAGTACCACAGATAATGCTACGACTAATGAAAAATGACAGTTGACAGATGACATTGCTATTAGCGTAACAGATTATACAAATGTCTTACACAGATTGTAAACAAGATTCTTTCGACTCAAACAAGTTTTAGTTCATGAATATTTATAAATACTTTACAAAGGTATTTTAAACAAACTAATAATTCGCCATATTATTAAAATAAGTAGGTATTTATTTAGAAAAAATAACTTAAGAATTCTGTCACATTTCATTTCAATTGTAACATTTTTTTGTTAGTCATAAACTTTTTTTATAATTGCTCATATACTAGCTATTTTTCCGCGTTTACTTATGCATATACATATAATACAAATAAACCTCCCTTTGAATCACTCTCTGATAGCAAACTGCATGGAATTCGATTTCGAAGTTTTTAAGTTTAAAACATTCACAGAGACAAACAGAAGAAAGCGACTTTGTTCTATACTATGTATTATAGAGTTATAACAACAATGGAAGATTTAATACGGAATTATGAAAACGGATATTAAAAAATACCACTAGTTGGTTGATGAACAGGTTAACAATTAATGGATTTTAATTAAATATTAGTTACAAAATTTCTAGTTGAAACGAAGACCAGGATTTTCTCCCCGGAATCCGGATTCATACTAATGTATGATGGTATATAATTATTAAATCAGTTTGTTCTCCGGGCGTAACTCTCGACTCAAAATTGCCGTTACAAAAATGTTATAATTCTAATCATTTAAATAATATCGAAAATAAAGTGTAGCATGCTCTTCATTCTGATACCTCCAAGAATATATACCTACACAAATTCATGATAATCAGTCCAGTCGTTTTGCTTGAATTGCTGCTTGCTTTCTCATTTATGTAAATTATATTATTTATATTATTAGGTATCATATACATAAAATAGCTGTTGCCCGCGACTCCGTCAGCGTGGACATTGATATAAACTTTAACCCTCCCCCCCTTATAAGAATATAAATTAAAATTCATTATTTTTAAGATCTATTCTGCTATTCGGGGCGGGGAGAAATCCAACGAACCAAAAACCATGAAAATTGGACAGCCAATCTCGACTTATGAGTGTTGTAACAAACCCGGCTTTGTTTTTCATATAGAAACTAGGTCGCATTCCGCGGTTTTACTCGCATTTATGCATGCAGTATACTTGCTCATTAATCACTCTACCTGATAAAAAAACCGCATCAAAACATGTTGCGTAGTTTTAAGAATCTAAGCATACAAAGGGATAGATAAATGGCTTATAGCTACTTTGTTTTATACTATGTATTGATGTATTGATATAGTAAATTAACTCCCAAAGTCGAAGCGTAAGACAGAGAGAGGCTTAATATGAAACTCAAACGTAACATTTCTTAATAATCTCTCAAGTTAGTTTTCAGTTAGTTGTGCTGTGTACTTAGTATAATTATTGACCTCAATTTGAATCTCTGAAAAGTCCGATAGATATAAAGATATAAAGTTGGTCGGCTTCCAACGAGACACAATGCGTTGTTCTTGAGTTGAGCTATGGGAACGGTACATCATTCGTGACACGTTAAAATGTTTTTAACATGTTATTTCGATGTAAATTATAGTTAATCGGACGGGTTAAATGTTCAAGAATTGTCTGAGTGCAAGAGAATGAAATGCTAGCTCAGATTTATTGAGTTGGAGCCGGTTGGCGTGTTTCGTTCAGTGACGTAATGTTTCTGGTATAATCGTGACTCGGTCTTAGCTTAAAGATTTGAGATATAGTACTCATATGTTCTTAATGAAAAATATGTTGATGAAAAACGAATAGCTACTATGTTGGAGTTGTTTAATTTTGTCCTTGCATGGACGACCGCTTGGCGCAGTGGTAACACAACTGCTTTCTGCGCGAAGGGTCGTGGGTTCGATCCCCACACCGGACAAATATATTTGTAATTTACATTTGTATTTTTCTGGGGTCTGATTGTTGCTATGTATTGTATGTATGTATTTACAAAAGAAAAGTATGTATATACAGTAATTTATTCCGTTATCTAGTTGCCATAACACAAGCTTCGGCTTAGCTTGGAACTAGATGGCGCTGTGTATAAATGTCCTGAAAACATTTATTTATAAAGTAAACAAGAATTTTCATATATTATATCTATCGAAAATATACGTAAATACTCATTAAAAGGTTCGGTCGAGAAGAACTAGCCATTAAAACGCATTTGACGTGTACTTACCTACGCAAGACCCAGTTTGACGTAGGTAAATTACCCAAAATAGAAATCTTTGACAGGCTTCAAATTACCGAATGAAAGCCACCAAAAAGCCTAACCCTGTTTAATACAAGAAATAACATGTCAACTGACTTGCGTGCGTAACCTTTAAATTATAATTAAATCATTTAAGTAATACTATAAGTAAGAGTCCGAATATAAAGAGTAAAGTAAAGAGAGAGAGAAATAAGAGTACGAGACGTCCATATTGTTGAACATTTAATCTTTACGTAGCTTCATTTTCAGACTAACATAGACAATTCCATCTTTTTGTTCAAGACAGTTTTTACGAGTATATTTGAGCTAGACCTACTTTCTATCACGTAACTCGCCTGCTATCATGCTTATTGCATTAAAAACAGTTTAATTGAAACATACCTAGTTATAAACCCTATCGTAATAGTAAATTAAAATTAGGGATGTTATGGATATGAAATTCCGGATACGGATATCAAATTATCTCGGATTATCCGTTAGTTTCGAATAATTTCGATACGGATATTAAAATTGTAAAAAATTTCCAAAGTAAAATACAAATAGCTAATATAATGGTTTTATTAATATGTCACCATTTGATTAATGTACTGTGATTGATTCTATTGAATGAATAAAGATGATTATTATTATTATTTGGTAGGAATTACAATCAGTCTGTAAATAGTTTAAAATAAATGATTGAGTTGATTGAGAAGAAGATGAGTGTTATCTTATCTGTCTAAAATGAAAACCGATATTATCCGAAATTTCATTTCGGATTCGTTTAAGGTTCCGGATAATTTTTTATATCGGATATCCGATAGTTTCGGTTACGGTTCCGGAGCTCCCTAACATCCCTAATTAAAGTATATACCAATGCTATTTAGTACGCTGATTCGTTCAATTTATTCTCAAGAACACTCGATTCGCTTCGCTCGTATTGAATTACATGACAAGTGGCATGAATGAGATCTAATTGTGAGTTGTGGTTACAAATCCCTTGTTTAAATAATTAATTTATGACAAAGTATGTCTAAATTGAATTCGATTGTCTGCCACGTGTATTGATTACACGAAATTGGTTTGGGTCAATAGTAAATTCATCTGGTATCGAGGTTCTTTACAGTTTAAAGTATTAAATACGGAAATAGAATACTTGGTATTTGGTAAAAGTGTAGCTAGGTATGTCAATCGTTTTAAAGATAGATAAATTAATAGTCGTATCAATAAACTCGTCAAAAATAAGTCGAAACTGAAGTATAAACCCAATAATTCTATATCAACGCATTGTGTCCAAGCCAACCCGTTAATTGATAATATTTAAGGGAAAATAAATTCACTTAAACTATGGTATAGTTAAAAATTTAGCAAATCGTTTGTATGAGACAAGGTCGCTTGTTAAAAGGTGCCTGATGTATCGACCTTTGAATAAGTTTTAGATATCCTTAATATCTCTAACATGTGAAGTCCACGCTCTTCAGTTTATCTCAGGATATGTCAACATGAAGCTCATACTTTTCCCGTTTTGTACCATCCTTCAAACACTTTTTGCCAGAAGGAAAAAAACCATATAACGATATAGAAGACCTCTTTATTCGTTGTGTACCTATGTGGAAGTTTTAACCAATCAGAAAGTGTTATTTTGTTGATACATCTTAAGATTTGCTGTCAAAGCGAGGAAGCACCATAGTTAGGCCTTTGCAGGACAACTACCAAGGCTTGTTACGATCTAGGCA
Organism: Eurema hecabe; assembly: GCA_026213755.1. Lineage (NCBI taxonomy): Eukaryota > Metazoa > Arthropoda > Insecta > Lepidoptera > Pieridae > Terias > Terias hecabe. The sequence goes on along the minus strand of JADANM010006970.1, from coordinate 726,466 downwards.
TGACGTTTGATACATTGTTTTGTATAGTGTTTTTTTTTATAATAGTTGTGTACAAGAAACATACTCAGCGTTGTCCAATTATAGAGCATATTGCGACATTTCGATCAATGTCAAATTAAAGAAAAACATTTGCTGATTTTCTGTCACTGCACATGTAATTGCACGCATCAAGCGAAAGAATTACTTGGTACTTTTAAAAGTGCTCCATATATGAATAAAGATGTGGTTGAAACATTTAACGTTAAGCATTATGCCGTATAATGCGCTCTAGTGCTATAATTGGAAAACTGCATATAAACAAACACTAACCAATCGCGAACATGCCTGTCCACACAGCGTCATGCCTATTTGAACAAGTAGTTGGTAATTGGGTCAAGCTTAATAGCATCGGTCTGAAGTCGTGTACGTCCTATCCAACATACTGACACTTTACTTTGCGATTTATCTCAATAATTATTGATTTGTAAACTGCCAGATAAAGTATAGGAGGTTCTTGTTGCAAACCTTATTCTTTATACTACAACTAAAATAGTTAAAAATTGTATTCTCCAACGAAATCTTAAAGTCTTTTTGTATTTAAAACCAGAATTAAATTATGTATTAATTGTATCACGATTTTTAATGATAATTAAGGCTCTAAATTCAATTCAAGTATTTAAACAAAGTTATTTCGATTTTTCGCAAAGTAAAGTGACTATAAAACTAGGGTAGTTTCAAAATTCAAGCTTATTTGAAGTGTCGATAATCATTTCGTTGCTCAGGGGGGTTAGTGTCGTATATAGATGAAATTTATTTATTATATTTTATTTATAAATTATTTACGTTTAGGTTTCTTTTCGTCCAATTGAGAGCTGTGAATCTTTGTCGTTTTTATTTAAAGAAATAATTCAAATAATATCTAGAATTTAATTAAATATAGATTTGCATACTTGTATTGATTCTATCTTAGGGTTTTTGAGACAAAATTCCATGAGGACTGTACGCTTCTCTCAAATTGAAGCAGAAATTTTTATACGGTAATTCAATGATATTATATAATAGATATGTTATGTTATACCCATACAAATCAACCGAAAAAAGTGTTACGCACAGCAGCGGCAGCACACATACATACAAGTCAAAACTGTAGATAGAGATAAGTGATAAACCCAACAATAAAAAAAGAGATAGTTTTGCTAGTTGCGCGTGATGCACCGGCAGTCTCAATTTTGCGTTTATAACATATCTATTCAATATAATATCATTGCCGTAATTACAGTCAATAAATTATAATCTCAAAACAACTCGATAGTTTATTTTTTGTAATACAAAGCTAGGTGGAAACTAGTACCTTGCCACATAATAAAACTGCCTCCATAAATTGTATCTTACCATAAGATATTGCAGAAAAAATAATAGAATTCACCATCTGAATTTTAATTATACGATCGTTGAGCAAAAAGTGGTGTTAATTAGGTAAAAAAGATTTATAGACGTTAACGCCTCACGTCTTTAATAATTAATGTTTAGTGTTTCAAAATTATATTCAAATATATACGATTATATTAATGGGTACTACGTGTCCGTTTGGCTTCGTAGAATCATTTTGTTTTGTATTTATTATACTCTTACCGATTTGAAGCAAATTTTGGAATGCATATATAGGTTTGGTATAATAATAAAGGATTACTTTATATAAAAAATAACACTACGTTCATTCTTCATACTCCGCTAAATGATAGTGGACATATGAAGTTCCTCAACTATTCACGTAAAACAACGGGATTAAATAGTATGCAAATTATAGATACTTTAAATGGATATGCTCAATACATATTTCAGAACAACCGTTCTTGACTACAAATTCTAAAACAAAACAAAGACTTGACATCAATAATTTCGAGTCAAAGATTCACTGCTCTATTTAAAATTCGTCATTGGTGCTAACGAGTAAAGTTACTACAAATTTATTATTTTTATTTTTATTTCCAAATTGTGTTGGATTAGTTTTGGATGTGTGTGCTATTCGTATAAGCATAAACGACATTCAAGTTTCACTTACATATTTTTGTGTTGTTGAAGGCTCAAAATTTGGTCCCGAACGAAGGACTCGATCGACTCAATTGTACCAAAAGCTTCAATTAGAATAACGTAATCCATGATTGGAACCAAATTTTCGAACCTCAAGCCAACACTACCCTTTTTACGAGACTGACAAAAATTCATCGTACTTAATTTTTAATATACCTAGTATTATAAAAGCTACCTCTTACTGTTTAAAAATATTTTTCTATTAATATTAGATAGCGCCTTGTCTCATTACGCGGTTTTTCTTTCCTAAAATGGCAGCAGCCATGTCCTAAAATTGTTGATTCGAAAAACATAGCGTAGTATCATTTTAAGGGTATTTTGCGATTATTTATACGTTGCTGGTTCAGCGGTTTCGGTGGTTTCATAGGAGCAGGGGTATAGTTAGGGGAAAAGTTAGCACTAGATTTAAGATAGGAATCTAGGTCATAAAGTGTTCCAATATTTTTCCACCAAGAGAACTAAATGTATGGAACAATCTAGAAAACTTTTGGGTTCTGGACCAAATGTTTAGTTAGAATGATTAACGGCTATCGTCACTTAAGTTGTGTGTATTTATTTACAAGAATAGTACCAGGTCTTAAGTACTCATATCTGGTTAGCTAAGTTTAATTAAGAAAGGCCTAAATATACCCAGGTGTATGTCAAAGGAAGCCATATTAAGTACAACATCCATCTTGCCACCTACAATAGATATTTTTAAACAGCCCTTAGTAAATAATCAAAAATTTATTGGGCGTATAGCTTAAACTTCAAGCTACCTGCTTGATGGTTTTGGTTTGTGCAAACGCCAAACGGTTTGTACAACTTAACATGATACGGTTAAGTTAACGACTTACCTGCGTGTTACCAGGAATTTCGGACGAGGGATAAGGGTTTTAGGGGCGTGGTCAAACCCAAGAACTGCAGTGAAATATTGAACAAAGGTGCAGCTTTGTAGTTTAAAATTTTGTTTGCATTCAATGTACGAAATTTGTAACGATTTTACGTTCAAAGAAATGTTCTGTTCTTTGGAAGACCCTTGCATACCTACTGTAAGTCCTTCTAGATATCGTTTGACTGTATTTTAATTAATTGATTGTGATGAAGTATAAAATTGTTAATATCATACTGTGTAGATGCTATAACATCGGTAGAAAGAAAAAATAGGAATCATTTGCACGGATGTAAAATTAATAAATGACGAATATAATACAATATTAATATTGAATGTGAAATGTTCTCTGTTACTAAGAAACGATTCGATGAGCTCACGTAGATAGGGTATCAGTTCAAATTAAATGCATGTCAAGTTTTATAAATCAGAACCTACCCGACCGTATCGTTTCTGAGTTATATCAAGCAGGCAAAAAATTACGTATTCAAATGATTTTTGGTCTAGGTATGTTTTTTAACTTGGTTCGCTCTAAATTATGTTAAGAGGAGCTAACACCACTATGTGCTTCTGAAAGTCAGCTACAAAAGTTGATAACCAATTCGATATTTAAGACCTAGACAGTAATGGATTCTACAAAAGAATGTGTTGATCAAAACATCCAACAGCGATAAGATTATTTTTCTCTCTAGTCACGAAACGTTTATGAATTGTTTTGTAATTTGACTGGTTCATCAACATTTGAAGTAGACTGTACCATCTGGTTGTAAACTTAGTATACATTGATTATTTGTAAAATGATATTGATTTTTCTTATCTGTCAAGATATTGTTTGAAAGTGATAATGAATATAATACAATGTATTATTGATTAATGGTACTCAAATTGAAATTGTTTGGCCTACAATATTTTTAATGTATTTGCGTCTAACTAAAGAACGCTTTTAATATGTCAGAAAAACGGTACTAATTACAATGAATTTAAAAAATACAATTGTATATGGTAAAAAAA
>JADANM010006970.1:642947-653597 GCA_026213755.1 Eurema hecabe | reverse complement strand
AGCGAAGCCGGGGTGGATCACTAGTTATAGTATAGATGAAAGTAACATGTTATTTATACCCAAAATTCCTTAGCATATAGTCACCCTAACGGGCATTACTTGAAATTTATTGAGTTAAGTCGCGTTTTTAAAATCGTGGGTAAAACTGGAAGTGGTATTGTACACGACCTCCTCGTGTTTTCTGTGAGCCTGGTACCGCGTTAACATTTTACAAATTATTAGAGTACTTTGACCGTACTTAAACTTGACTTACTTAACTTAGCTTTACTTAGCTCTTGGGAACTTGAATAAACACGCGTGTCACGTAGCGAATGAATAAAAATGTTCATTTGTTTAATTAAAGATAAAAGTTTTTGAATGTATTATTAACTAGCTGTTGACCGCGATTCTGTCTCCGCCATTTTTTATTATTTAATCGCGATATAGTAAAGAGTCAAATATTAAAAAGATGGACTGTCGCGAGAAGTTTTTTCATTCATTATTTTCATAAATTTCATTAATCATTTAAAGAGGATTAATTGCTTTATACATATTTTTGGGTAACCTAAACCGATGACGAAAATATAATAACTAGCTGTTGCCTGCGACTTCGTCCGCGGACTTTCATATAAACTTTGACTCCCCCTTCCCCCTTGTAAACCTTTTTTCCATTTAAAAAGAAGTCTATGTTTCATCTCAGGGTCTAGACCATCTGTGTATCAAATTTCATTACAATCGGTTGAGCGGTTTGGCCGTGAAAGCGTAAAATTATAAAAAGTTTCAACCCCTCTTGGGGGTTGATTAAAAAAAAGGTAGGCCTATGTCCTTTCCCAGGCTTTAGACCATCTTTGTACCAAATTTCGTTCTAATCGGTTCAGTAGTTGTAGCGTGATGAAAAGTCGGACAGAGTTACTTTCGCATTTATAATATTAGTATGGATGTATTGATTTTACCAGTTTGTGTAATATTTTCCAGCGGTGTTTTGATTGTATTGGTCGCAGTTTGACATTGTATACCTACCTTAAATGTAGGTTAAAAATATTTATTTATTTATTTTATTTTTATGAAAGGAACGCCAACATGGCGTACGTTCGTTAAACAATTACCACAAAAACACGTATAACTACACAAAGTAAAAGAACGTAGCCACACTTACAGGCGTCCACGGCATGCACACATATTTATATATAAAAAAACTAGATTTTTTTAAATTGGTTCAGTGGTTCCCGAGATTAGCCCTTACAATTAAAAAAACACACAAACATTACCTGTTTACTAATATATATATTACGAATTTTGAAAAATAAATACACCGAAATAATTATGTTATACACCACTATAAAATTCTTGAGACTTCCTCACCAAATAGGCTACATTCAACTTAAAAGAGTTCTTCAATTCAAACTGACGTAAGATAGGGCATTCGAACAAATAAACAAATTATTCCAAGCTTCAATAGGCTTTGTATGTATTTGTATACATCCAGAGATAGTGAAAATGCTCTTGTCTAGTTGCAAACGAAATATTTATATGTCTACTTACTTATATAAAAACCACAATATGTATTTAGAGATTATTCACTCCCGGCGCAAAAAGAGGGGTGTTATAAGATTGACGTGTCTGTGTGTCTATCTGTCTGTGGCATCAAAGCTCCCGAACGAATGAACCGATTTAAATTTAGTTTTCTTTGTATTACAGGTGTTTTACGGGCGAGTTTTCTTAGACATGTTTGATGAAAATCGAATCAGCCGTTCAAAAGTTATGGGGGGTTAAATTGGGATAGAAAAACCGAATGTCTGCAAATATGCTCAAGTGGGGTATCTAATGAAAGGTTATGAATTGTACAACACAAAAAACAACAGCTTTTATAAGTTTGGCGTGTCTGTCTGTCTGTCGGGGGTTTTTAAAAATTTCTAATTTAATATTATTTTCAGACATTTACTATTTAACTCATGTTAAATATTTTTAAGATACCATAGATTGTTTTATCTTGGAAAACGACCCTAATTCTTCGACCTTCTTTTACTACTAACAACTTGTAGACAACACCAATAAATAAGACAGAAATATCTTTAGCCATAATTTTTATTGTCAAGTCCAATAGCAACAAAATTCCTTTACATAACTAAGTCTAAGTAGTTTATTTCTTCATCGGACACTGGGGTTTCCTATAGAGAGGTGGGGGCGGTATCTGGTCCTTACAAGTCAGACGCTCATGCAACTCCAACTCACCCCTACAGCAAGTATTGTAAATCGCTATGAACACCTTAGCACCTCTGTACAGCATCTCTCTAAATACCTCATCAGTTTCTTTCGGAAAGCAAATAGCACCAGCCATTAATCCACCAAGGGTAGTACCAAAAATCCTACTCGGTATACCCCGTTTTCTCGTCAAATAGTACCCAGATATGGAACCAAAAGCTACAAAACCCTGCCTCATGAGCATTTTATTTGGATCACGCATGTAATTCTTGAAGTTCTTCTCGTGGTCAGCCATTTCTGACTTCAACTGTTTCCAGGCCCCTGAAAAACCACATTTGACCTGGCACAAGCTGGTCTGTGTGTCTACTCTGTAAGTTTTAACAGTAGGAAGCAGGTATTCTTGAAGAATTGGGACGTTGTATTTGGGGCATTTGTCCTTGTCCTCTTCGAAGTCTTTGTACTCATAATGAGGGCTGGTGTATAAGGGCAGATCTTTGTACTTCATTGGAGGAGGACATTTCGGGGTAGGGTCAGGCTTAGCTGCGTGTACTACAGGGAATATGCTCATATTCGCCCCAACCAGCACAGACTTTAACGCTTCGATCCACAACCTTCCCAGGACATAGAAATCACCATAACAGAACCGGCTTATAGATTTTTTCATTTCATCCTTGGACGCGAATATTTCATTGTTTTGTTCGTTTTGTTCATTGTTAACAAGTTTGTCGAATTTTATGGATTTTTGTTGCATTCGGTTACTGGAAATTTTGATGTGTCCGAGACGTTTGTTTGACGTACGTCACCGCAACTATGTATAGACACTGTTTAGTATTCAAAGAGGTTTACCTATGCATACAAATAAGGTCCAAAAGCTTACTAAAATACTAGCATATCCAAACACGAACACACACATAGACAAAAGCTCTACTCCGAACACAATCGATGTCGATTTTCATTATATTCGATACAGTTTTTGTGCAACTTCGAATTAAAATAAAAACTCTTTTGTTTCTGTTTCGATAACATTCCAATAAACTGATGTGCGATCCGATTCTTTATTAGAGTATATTAAGTCTCATAGCTCGGTTAGCAGTACCAAAAATTTTCTATATCGACGATGATTGCATTCGGAGTAACTACCCAGGTTTTGCATAACTGCTATTCATTTTTTTTACCCTTTTTTGACGGTTATTGTAACTATGTTATTAACATTGTTTAATTGGACATTCTTCTTTACTTACTCACTTAGCATACAATAAAGAATAAACCTAAATGGTAGCCTCATCTCTAAAAAGTGTTTTCTTTCAGGCACCTTTTATAAATAAAGGACAATAGGTACGGAAATTACTACTAACGGGCTTGAATTGAATAGGTAATACAAATATTCAGTTCTATTAAGTGAATCTCGTTGAAATCACTAATAGTGATAAGGCCGCCTATTATCAAAACACTATTTGCTGTATTTTTATTTCTAGTCGGTTCAGTTTATTTCTGTATTGTATAGTAAATTGACAATAAAGTATTTTTATTATTTTATTATTATTATAATCAAAAGCCTTTAGGCACACCCGCCGCGTGGCTGATGGTAAGGTGCGACGGGTTATGTGGGACTCGCCTGGCCTATGCATGCCGTACGGCCAGGAATACCCACTAAAACCCTCTGCCACTCTTAGCCCTTGTGTCGGAGCTGGAGATCACTTGCGCAATTCCGCCTGCTGACCCCGACAGGATGATCAAAAGCCTGACAGATCAAAACATTCAAAAAAAAATGTTTATACGTCTGTAAAGCTAGAAAGGTCAAGTCGGCAGAATCACTCGTTTTATATTTCAAAATTTACAGCAGACGTCAGCAGTCTTAAAGCTAGAAGGAGACTCTAAAAGGGTAACACATGGAATTGAAAGACGTCACTATTTATTATTTTTAACACAGCTATGTTATGGCAACTAAATAACGGATAAATTACATAATATACGTACATTTCTATTGTAAATACACACATATATAGTAACACCCAGACCCTAGAAAGTCAATGTAATGTCAATGTAATACAAATGTACTTTTCATAGTGTGGGGATCGAACTCTCAACTTTAAACACAAAAAGCAGGTCCCCTGCATGCACTGCCCCAAGCCCACAAATATTACCAACCTTAAAATTTATTTATTTATTTATATATAATAAGGGGACGCAAACATGACGTACATTAAAAACATATAGGCATATTACAATTTAAAATATTTAAATTTGACATAATGTCGCCATACTTACTGGCGTCCACAACATATACAGAATTAAAATTTAATATTAATGGATAACATATAACATTATATAGATTACTAGCTGTAGCACGCGACTTCGTCCCCGTCGGATCTATTTCTGTTATTATGCTATAGTGAGTCAATCTTAGAAGATAGACATATACTGTCGCGGACATTTTTTTAGATCATTTAAAGAGGAATAATTCTTTCATACATATTATGTTTGTATCTTGAACCGTTTTCGCAGCGCACGCAAAGGAAGCCCTCAAAGATGAATAATTTTCCCCGTTTTTTCCATATTTTCTATTATATTTTCGCTCCTATTAGTCACAGCGTGATGTTATGTAGCCTAAAGCCTTCCTCGATAAATGGTCAATTCAATAAAGAAAGAAATTTTCAATTCGAACCAGTAGATCCTGAGATTAGCGCGTTCAAACAAACAAACAAACTCTTCAGCTTTGTATATAAGTATAGATTTATACATATTAGCAAAATGATCAATTAAGCCTCTGCGAAATTTGCCGGTACCATCACAGTTAATATCTACAAGGTATATACATGTGTTTATGATTTTATTCATCCTAGAAATGGGCGAATTAGCCCCGAGGACAACGAGGAAATGTTAAACTTAACACTAAAATATGTTCTCAGAAAGGCAATACTAACTCCTGAGCTATCCTAAAACGAAATCACTCGATCACATAACGATTGCAATTTCAAATCGATATGCAGAGAAAAAAACCATTCATACATACTATGGAGCCTATTCCAAACGACCAACATATGTTGACCTTTAGTTTTTAAGCTGGGGTCTTACTACAAAGGATAAAGGTTGAGATTCGCTTGGTAAAGGTTTTCGAAGTACAAGTGATGAGGTTCTCGTTAAATGGTTTCGTTTTGTTAGGTGCAGATGAAGACAGGTCGGTATTAGATTTTTATGGGTTGGGAAATTGTGGAATTTTCTGGAATTCAAATGGCGTGAGTTATTGGAATGTGTGGATTAAGATGGAATATTCTCACGTGTTAAGTTGGTTGTGGAATATGGTCACTGCATATATAGACGTATAACGCATAGACTGATAGTCCCTTAATAATCGGTCCGCCGTAAGTGAAGCCACAACTGTATACATGTAGGTGTTAACAGCACGTTCTTATACTCGATGACACGCACACAAGCACACCGATAATGTTACTGCTATAAGAAAAATTGAAATCTACGAAAACATACGAATTTTCTTCGTTCACTGTGGCGATTATTTATGTAAGTAGACAAAATTGTCTACTTTGAAATGGCTTCACTTTGCATACTCATATTGTGGTTCAACGAAAGCTTTCTATAAAACAAAGTCCCTTCTCTCTATCCCTATGTAGATTTAGATCTTTGAAACTACGCAACCGACTTTCATGAATTTTTATCAGATAGAGTGATTCAAGGGGAAAATTTATGCGTATAATATAATATGTCTTTACACTAAATGATTTGTCAATAATGGAAATGAAAAATCAAATACACTTTTGTAAAGTCGGTTAAGTCGACTAACACATAGAATAACACGGATATACATTGTATACAATAATGGGCTATTGTTTCAAATCATCTGTTACTCGGTACGAGACTAACAAAGAACAATATTACTGGAAGAGACATTTTATTTTTTTTATTACGTATCCTATATGTATAAAAACTTAAATTTTTGCTAGTTTTGACTCGAAATTGATAACTATAAAGGTATAAAAGTTTGAATTCTGAAGATATATTAAATCGAACTACATATTAAAATCGAATTTAAATTGTGTTTGCATTATTTATTTTTTAGCTTTTTGTACTATAGTCTATAACATCGCAGTGAAGTTAATAATTTTATTATTTATGCCAATATAGCCATAAAATAAAAAAAATAATAAAAACAACAATGTATTTTATACAAACACATTTACAACCTCATTTTAAATAAATAATAAAATGATTTATTAAACGGCCACATCCAGTGAGTTTGTAGCACTTGTAAATATATTTGTAATAAAACCGAGTAAGTAAAGTTATGGCGTATGAGATAAACTAACAAGATCACTCGACTTTCACCATTTTAGGTTTGTCTTCAATACATATAATAAAAACGTAACGAGTCCCTGTCTGTACATGAAAGATACATGAGAAAAAATATTATAGAAAAAAAAATATTAACGCAATAGAACCCATAACAACGATTTTTGGAATTTTTATCTGTTTGTCTGTTTGTTTGTGCACGCTAATCTCAGAAACGGCTTATCCTATCTAGATGGGGTTTTCAATGATATATTGTGGTAAGCTTAACTTAACATTTAGTATTTAATTCATATCAATCGGTTGATAAATAAAAAAGTTATGGCAATTTAAAGAATCACGTTGAACTCGCTGAACGTTTGTTAGCGCGGGTTAGGCATTTTCAAAAATGCTGTCCAAAATCACTTTTCTACGCGGGCACAGCTAGTTATTATATAAATTCCCTCTTTTATCCCCCATTCCTTTTTGAGGTGAAACGTCTTTAAAATCGCGCCGAAACATACGTGTACCAGGTTTAAAAAGTGGACCGTAACGAAAAGGTCTATATCATCGTACCTTAATAATTAAAAAACTATTAGTCGTAGAAACAAAAATGTGGTGTGAATATTTCACTTATATAGTCAGCTCGCTGTTACAACAGCGTCTAGCTTGTTTTCATTTCTATCTTTTACTCTAAAAGCGATTCGCTAACATAGACGTTTCACGTTAAAACCAACGGCCGTGTGCCCCGGGACAGCCCCACCCGATTTTTCAAAAATCCCTTTTTTGCTTTTCCCTTCTGCTTTGCGTCTTCTGTTTTGTTTAATGTGTGTTAAAAGTGAAATGACTAAACAATTATACATATCATAAGGAATTTTTATACTATTTCTGTGTAGATATTATTTGAGTTATTTATTTGCATGCACTATATGCTTATAGAAGCCACTGAAAATCAGCCTTGAAGCTGTTCGCAGCTCCAACACATGCTGAGAGGCATTCATTTTCCTCTCTTTCTTCTACCTGTGTTTATTTGTTTACTTGTCAAATGTGTACTGTTATTTTTCTTTTTTTAATGTACAGGTCGCGTCACGAATGTTTAGCGCTGGACGAGAATAGCTGCGCATCGGTAGAATCGCGCTTGTAATTGACGTATTGGTGCGAGAAAGACAACACAACTGGGGAACCAATTAACGCTCGCGCACCCGACGATCACGCGCCGTCCCCTCGATACCATATTTTTGACTTCGGCGCAGGTTTCGTTCAGCGCTAAAGATTCGTGACGCGACCTATACTCTGGAAAAAATATTTCTTTCGTTCTAATTTTTAAATTAAACACGGAGTTGGGATAATCTTGAACGGCTGTTTATTTTAAAACCTTACTTTAAAGCATAATAGCGAATTGTTCGCTAACAATATTATCAATTTAGCCCGAAGCGTTACATTGTACATTGTTCCATACGTTAGCTTATCTGTTATCCCTTTGGCTAAAATTGCTAAGTTTTGTAGTTAGAAAAACTATAGGGATAAACAAAATTATCTCGTTGTACCTATCCTACGTGCTATAGTTCACCGGGACACCGTCACACACAGTCACAGTCGCCGCTACCAGCAAAGTATAGTACGCGTCACGAATCTTTAGCGCTGAACGAAACCTGCGCAGAAGTCAAAAATAAGGTGTCGAGGTAAAGGCGCGGCGCGCGGGGCGCGTGATCGTCGGGTGTGCGAGCGTTGCTTGGTTGTCGCTTGTTGATCGCTAAACATAAATGACGCGTACTATACCTACAGCTCTGCGCAACCAATGGGACACCATGTGAGTAACTCTATAGAACTGTATACATTTTGTTGGTAGCGGCGTTGGTTGCGCCGCCATGATGTCTAGGTTAATTAAAAAGTAGCCTATGTTTTTTCTCAGGCCCTAGACCGTATGTGTTCTAAATTTAATTACTATCCGTTCAGTTTTGGCGTTAAAGCACAATATACAGACAGAGTTACTTTCGCATTTATAATAATTAATAGGGATTGTCAGTCTCTTTTCAACTCAAATTGTTTGTTCTAACTTGAATTTTAAAAGCCGAAAACGTTTATGGTAGTCCGATGGTCGATGACCATCTGATCCTTTTCCTCAGTTGACCGACATTAAATAATAAAAATAAATCTATACATATAATAAAAAAACGTAAAGAATCGCTGTCTGTACATGGAAGATATATGAGAAAAAATATTACAGGAGACCTTTATTAACGCAATAGAACCCAAAACAATTAAGTTTGGAATTTTTGTCTGTTTGTTTGTGTACGCTAATCTCAGAAACAGCTAATCCTATCTAGATGTGGTTTTTAATGATATATTGTGGTAAGCTTCACTTAACATTTAGTGTTTGATTCATGTCAATCGGTTGATAAATAAAAAAGTTATAGCAATTTAAGGAATCACGTTGAACTCGCTGAACGTTTGTTGGCGCGGGTTAGGCATTTTCAAAAATGCTGCAGAAAAGGCACTTTTCTACGCGGGCGAAGTCGCGGGCACAGCTAGTTAATAAATAAATCTTTGATCGAACCCAAAGGATACTCAAATAATAAAAACATCAATAAGAAGATCTTCAGATAACATTGCGTTAATAAACTCGTGATTGTTATTAAAAGGACATCGTCATAAATACGATGATAGCCATCTTTGATTTTGCGTATTATCAGTACATAGTATGAAACAAAGTCGCTTTCTTGTCTGTCCCTATGTATCGGAGCAGATGGACGAAAAGAATAATCAAGATAGTGAAAACTATTTCAATATTAGTTAATTAGTCGAACCTCCTTGGTTTATTACAATGTTTAAATTCAAACTTAAAAAGAATTGTGTGGAATTTGTCAATTGCTATAAAAACGTCAGCATAGTGAAAAATAATCAGATATTGAATAACTATTAATCAAGAATCCACGCCGTTATTATGATACTCTGAAGTTTTACTTATTAAGAACCTAAGAAAGAGCCATCATGAAGCAAACAATCACTACCTCGGCATCACTACAACTACTGCGACGATACCTTCTGCGATATATATATATATAAAAGAAAGACGTGTTAGTTACTTCACTTATAACTCAAGAATGGCAGAACCGATTTAGCTGAAAATTGGCAGGGAGGTAGTTTAGAGCCAGGAGATGAACATATGATACTTTTTATCCAGTTTCCAGTGGAATATTTTTTTAATGAAAGTAAACGCGGACGGAGTCGCGGGCAACAGCTAGTATATCTTTAAAACTACGCTTCCGATTTTTTTATCACATAGAGGTAAGAGAAAGGTTTATGTGTATAATTCATGCATGATATACGCATGTGGCCTGGAGTCAGAACTAGTTTAAAATAATGATATGAGTTACGATTTTAAATAAAGATTTAAAAAGGAAGTATGTTAGCTTTTGTTTTTTTTTAACTGAGATGACACATACGACGGCAAAAGATTTCAAATAAAGATAAAATTTTTGATTATTTATTTCGATTAGGTTCTTGGAAAAATTGCGCTAGGCCTTTGAATGTTATTTAGGTTATATAATCTTTATGTAGGTATGTCCTTACAAACCCCGCAAAAGAGTTTATCGGCTAAAATGGTTGCAACTTTTATGTACAAACCGGTACTTTAGTGTTGTCTTTAAATTATAATAAAACTATTCGCTTGTCTAAATTCATCGAAAAGAGTTTAGCAAGCTATGTACTAGAATTTTAGTGTATATACAAATTTGAATTTCAAGAAGTTTTGTATTTCATAATTATTTTTAATTTGTGTCAGATACTTAACTAAATAATTAATTATAAGTACTTCTGCTTTTAAAATTGAATAATGTGAAAATAAAAGGCTTTTGTAACTATTATTACGTAAAGTTAAATAACATTAAAAAAGCCTTGTTCAACTGTATAGATTCACTAACAATAACACAAAAATAATTTCGATGGGTCATTTAAAATTATAATAATTGCCGCCATTCAAAAAGTAGCAATTATTGCAACTTAAAAACAACCAAAAAGTTTGCATCGTATTGATGGAACTCTTTTGAGTAACTGTTAAATTGTTCTTTAATTAAAAATTAAAAACGTCAAAAGGCTTGAATTCCATTTATCAACAGAGCGTTCAATTCTGACTTGTTTAATAATTGTATAGAATCTCACCAACAATAAAGCTAAACTCGTTAGACG
>JADANM010006970.1:496782-516867 GCA_026213755.1 Eurema hecabe | reverse complement strand
TGTGGCCGTAAAATAATACAATTTTTCTCTCGTTTAGAATCCTACGAGGGTTTATAAATTTCCTAGGAAATTTATAAATTTGCTGTTCTTGTTATTTTCCGGTGACATATATATACCTTTATATAAAGTCAAAGTTAAAACGTTTGGTCAAATTGTTTGATCTTTGAGGGAGTAATTATAATTTTTAATCGAAATTAGTTGTTAGATTAACCTTTGAAGTTAAAAATATTACTAGTACATTTAAATTATATCATTTTAACGCTTAAAGTATAAGCAAGTATAAGATACAAAGCAAGTTCTAAGTTCAAAACGTTTTCCTTCAAAGAGCTTATTATGTGAATTACTAGCCGCTCCCAGTGGTTTTACTCGCGTAGTTCCCGTTCCCGGGGCAATACCGGGATAAAAGTACCCTATGTTTTAATCCAGGAAATCATCTATCTACATACCAAATTTCAACTCAGTCAGTCCAGCCGTTTTGCCGTGAAAGAAAGACAAACATATAGACAGACACCCTTTCCCATTTATAATATTACTATCTGTTGCCCGCGACTCCGTCCGCGTATAACCCTTTTTTCTCGTTATATATTGGCCTTTGTTACTCTCCATTTTTCAACTAACTGTATGCTAAAAATCAGCTCGATTGATTGTTTAGCTACGGCGTGAAGGAAGGACAAACAAACACATTTTTTTTTTATAATATTAGTATGGATTAGTATAGTATGGATAATTAAATATATTGAGGACAAAAATCATTGTAATATTATTGCTTAAACCTCGCAAAAGAGTAACACTTTAAATATATGAATATTGTAATGTCTGTTGGTATGTACAAGAATTACTATTGTACCTATTTACTTTAAAAAAGCAACTTTCAGAGTCTTTCGCCGGTTCTTCTCTGTAGAAACTGCCTTCCGAACTAGTGGTAAATGTTTTGTAATACCATGACGATTCAAGTGTTACTATATGTAGCCTAGTTGAATAAAGATGTAATTAATTACCTTTGAAAAAGTTACACGTATAAATCATAAGCGCGATTCAGAAAACAGCGTATTAGCCAGACTGCAAATAATAATTAATAATAATAATATAAAGAGGGGAGACGAGCTGGACGCACTCCTGATGGTAAGAGTAACGCCAGCCCATAGCCAATGCAGTGCTACCCGGAACTTTGCTATAAAGCCCAACTCCGGGCGGTGCACTACACCGACGCTCCCCACTTTGAGTCGTCAGATGTTAAGACTCATTAGCCCAGTAATAACTTAAAGGACTTCAAAAACCCAAACGTGAAATCCTAAAATTTAATAATTATAAAACTTCCTGACGCTGTAATTAGAACTAGGAATACAGTTTCAAAATCAGGTATTTTTGAATCTAAAATGAATCTAAGTAATAGTTAATAAAGGTGTTTCAGACAAGCTTTAGAAACGCTGCGTTTATTTTCGAGTAACGTTTACTTCGTTTGTATAGAAAGTTTTTATAAAACACAATTAGAATACACTTGTATGAAACGCTATTAATGTGCTGAATTCTGATTCGCGCTGATGATATTTGTTCGAGGCTAGAATATATGCAACTAGTCGACATCACCCATTAGGAGCGGCCACGACGGAGCGGCCGGCGACTGGTCGTCCATGACCCTTCTGTTTTTACTCACTTACAGCCTATTTATAAGAATTTTTATAGGGTATATCTTCCAATTTAAAATCTACGATAGTGCTTTAAGAAAAACAAATCAATGAACTTTAAAATTTTGTCAATTTTCTTCTTTTAAAATTTTGTCATAGACGTCTGTTATATATATAAAAAAAAAACATATATTTTGAATCATATAAATTCAATGTTTCATAAATATCATAGTCACTTTAATATGTATATAATTAACATAATGATAATTATTATCGCCCTTATTTTTATGTATGTCGTAATGGAACCTAAATATTTATTTTTTGTTTTTAGTATTTGTTGTTAGAGCGTCTACCGAAATTCATCGTGTATGAAAATTCCAAGATCTGTATGAAATTATCCAACGGTTTTTCACACAAAAAAACGTAGCGTTTACCGCGCGTGTGGAGATCCCTTAGCCGGCCAGACTGGTCATTAGCGATATTAGATCTAGCCAGACGCTGCTCTCAGCTCTATTTTAAGCTAATAGTTTCAGTTTAATTGAATTAAACAAATTCAACGGTTAATATGTTTTCAGGATATAAAACTTTCTTTTAACCCATGACGCAGAAACGGAGGGGTTAATATAAGATTCAATATAACATGTTATACTAGCTGTTTACCCGCATATGAATAAATTATACATAAAAAGCTTCCTCTCGAATCACTTTCTAATAAAAAACAGCATGAAAATCGGTAAAGTAGTTTTAAAGCTTTAAGCATACATAGGGATATAGGGACAGAGAAAGTGACTTAGTTTTATACTATGTTCTTAATTCTTAATATAGCGATCCCTTGATGTGTTAAAAATTAAAACATTTAATTTTTGTTTAAGAGAAAAACACATTAACCGGGTGTGAAAGACTTCAAGAATTTAAATTATCATGCGGTTTTTAATAGATAGAGTGATATATTATAATAACTAGCGACCCGCCCCTGCTTCGCATGCAACTACAGAATGTCCTCATACACAACGTTCACAGCTTTTTTGTCAACACGCGGTCGGTACCACAACAACTACGTCCCTGCAATTAAAATTTGTAATATCTTCGGAACTATTCACTTAAATTACATGCTGTAAAAAGCATATTCATCTATTATAAATGCACAAAATTGGATGAGGATTAATGCTGTATAGTTTAAAATCACTTCGTAAGTAACCATTCATTAGTAGATGATTTAAAATGGTTATGGTGGGTTATCCCTAAGAGATAGACCTATACTAATGCAGACTTTTTTGTAGAGCTTTTTAAGGTGGACAATACTGTAGTACAATATTTTGGTCTATCTCGTACTTAACGTACGAAAAAACGTTCTTAATTACGACATCACAAAAGAAACCCCTAAATTTATCAGTCTTTCTCTACTATATAATGCATTTATTATACATATAAACCTTCCTTAAGAATCACTCTATTAAAAAAACTGCATCCAAATCCGTTGCGTAGTTTTAAAGATCTAAGCATATATAGGGTCAGACAGACAGCGATAGCGACTTTAATACTATGTAATGTACACGCATAATATTATATTAGAGCGAAGCCGGGGCGGGTAGCTAGTTAAGAATACGGTTGAAATTTCAACTCTTTACATTGACGCATTACGAAATAATGGGTATTGAACCTTAACACATATATTTTAGGGTTCATAAGACAACGACACATCTTTGGAGGAGGTCTTTACCCGACAAGGGATCCCTGCAGATACAAGTTACAAAAAAATATACATATAGATAAGTATATTTTTATATTTTATATAGCATACACTTAATTTGTTAACAATTTTGTATATAATATTAACATAACTCTTGTACTGTACTATTATATATTATTATATATTATATATATATTAAAGGCTTTTTTATTATATTCATTTATTTATAAGACGACAAGAAACCACATAATGTTAGCAACTGACTTCGGCTGTGATCAATAGGTATAAGCCAACACGGTACTTGACACACTTTTCATAATAATCTTGTGGCAGAATGAGCTCGTTTCGGAAAATTAAAGATAAAGCTATTTGTTATTTGTATACATAGGAGTCTTAACTCAGAGTTGAGTTGATAGAGTTATAAAAACACTAAGCACAATGACATCTCTAATGAGATGACGCAATTGACGCTGGTTATTAAAGTCAAAATCAAAGTCAAAGTCAAACATATCTTTATCCAACTAGGCTACATATAGTAAAACTTATTAATCGTCATGGTATCACGACCCAATCATTTACCACCAGTTCGGAAGGCAGTTCCTACAGAGAAGAACCGGCAAGAAACTCTGATAGGTGCACTTTTAAAATTAAAGATGCATTGTAATTAAATTATTTGTGGAAAAACCACCGCCTTAACTCATCCTAAAGGCTATCTATAGTAATTACATACACTCAGAAATAAAACTCAAAGAAATCATAACCCTCTTGACAATTATTTTCCCTTTTCTGTTGTCGATAAAAAAGCTTAATAATATCATAGCCGCTTTCAAATTTCGTGTAATTCATTATTCTGAAAAAAAAAACCGTTTTTTATGTTATTCATGTGAAATATTAATATCTCTATTATTGTGTTATATGCGATGTATTTTTAGATAATTAAGCTTCAAAGTCAAAGTCAAAGTATAGAAGTCTGTATAATTTTTCTGTATACTTTATCTCTAAATTTATTTAGAAAACTAATTGTGTAATTCGTCTTCAAAATTATTCTTTTTACTGTTAAATAGTTAAGTTTAAGTTAAGTTTGACTTTGAAATTGATCAATTTCAAATTCTCTGAATCTGTAATGTTATCAATATATTATACAAGGTATATTTAGGTAGTATTGCTTTAATAATCTATACTAATATATAAAGCTGAAGAGTTTGTTTGTTTGTTTGTTTCAACGCGCTAATCTCAGGAACTACTAGTTCGAATTGAAAAATTTTTTTCAATTTATCGAGGAAGGCTTTAGGCTACATAACGTCACGCTGCGACTAATAGGAGCGAAAACGGGGAAAATTATTCGTCTTCGAGGGCTTCCTTTGCGTGCGCTGCGAAAACGGTTCAAGATGCAAAAATAATATGTATGAAAGAATTATTACTCTTTAAAAGATCTAAAAAAAAGTCCGCGACAGTATATGTCAATATTCTAAGATTGGCTCGCTATAACATAATAATAGATATAGATCCGACGGGGACGAAGTCGCGAGCAACAGCTAGTACTATATAAAAATGCAAGCAAACACATGCGCTCGCTTGGTACCGACTTCAAAATTATGAAATAACTATTAAATTATTTAAATATGCGTATTACTTTGTGGGAAGCAAATTTATTTTTTGCATTTTAGTTTGAAGTCGGTTTATTTCTTGTTAAAAATAATTTTATATCCTTACTAATATTATAAATGCGAAAGTGACTCTGTCTGTCTGTCCGTCTTTCCATCACACCAAAACTACTGAACCGATAAGAACTAAATTTGGTACGCAGATGGTCCAGAGCCTAAGAAAGAACATAGGCAACTTTTTAACTGGAAAAAAGGGTCAAAGTTTATATGAAAGTCCAAGAAGTCGCAGGCAGCAGTTAGTATAATAAATAGATACATATTTCAATATACTTTTAAACTTACTTAAAGCAAAAATAATCCTTCCTATCTATCAATTATTTCTAATTTCATCTGTATAGGTCAGATAAATGGGGAAAGGCTTTCTCTCCCTACCCCCAACTAACATCTCTGGGAGCGGGCGGCATCTGAAAACCAGCGCTATCCTGAGAGTTCGCTGTCAGGATACCATTAGCTGAGATGTCGCCTTTTGCTACGTTTCTGTTTGTATGTGTTTTTTTTTTATTTGGTTTGGTGCACAAAACACATTAAAATCTTAAACAAAAATAAACTTAAAACTAAGAGATGTCAACTGGATTTTAACGTAACACTATGTGCACACTGCAAAATTATTGTTAAAATAGTGAACATAGTTAAAGGAAGGAAGTTCCTCGACACCAGCTAACAATGAGGGTGGGTCAATTCATCTAGGTATAGCGACCCAGGCCACACGGACCGGCACTTAACCTACGATGGAGGATGCCTTTAATGACAGTGATGAATGTATTAATATTGGGACAGAATATATCCACGATATTGATTTTATAATGTTTTTAATTTGTATTTTAGTAGCAATAAACACTTTTTTATTTATTTTTTATATTACGTTCCTTGTATAAGAGCCATTGTATAAACAAATACTAATACATTAGGATTTAGTATTTGTATAGAGGGACAAACATGATCTTATAGGTCTAAACTCCTTTGCCTTTTTTTAAATCGGTTAAAACGTTAAGGTTTTACAAGCAAAGCCGCGAGTCAAACCTAGTTTATTAATGTTATTATGACGCATAGCAGTGTTGCCACTTTAAACCATCACTACGGTTAGTGCGACGTGTTTGTCCAACCATTAGTGTGCGTTTTAGCACCAAACACACTTTGTCGTTGTGTGCACTATGCACCCTATTACACATAGTGTAGGTTGCGTTCAGAGATGTCACTTAATAGTAGAATTACCGGGAGAAAGAGTATATACTATATAGGATATATTAAATTAATTCCCTTGTTTTTGCGTGATACTTAGAATTCCTTTATTTCTGTCTACTACTAGATATTATTATTTTTTAATTTTCTATTTTTATTTTTAAGTGTATCTAGTAAAAACTGGATTTAAAAAAACTGTATATATTTCAGAAAAAAGCAGTGTATCAGTTAAACCTTCATATCAGTAAAAAACTGTAGGTATATCATTTAAAAAGATACCAAATTTAAAATTTAGGAAAAAAAGATGTTGAAAAAATGATTTTTGTGGATATATTTTAAGTACATAATATAATTATTATGTCTACAACGTCATTACTCTGTGCTCAGCCAATTGATACATATTACCAAACGAAGCGCTAAAGAGACAGACAGGCAAACTTGTATATGAATACCGCTTATTGTAATGCACCGTTCACACGAGCTTCAATAAATAACAGTACTTCAACTAGGCTACATAAAGATATAGTTTTCGTAAAGTGAAATATCTTAGATATATAAGCAGCAGATATTAAGCGCTTTTTACAAACTTTTAACAAGGCTTTTAAGCTTAGAACTTAGACACTTAAATTGAAGCTATAAAATAATCTGTAATATAAAAATGAATCACAAAATGTGTCGATAAGCGCATAAGTCTATAACAGCTGAACCGATTTACGTAATTATTTTTTTATTGCTGGATGTATAGTACGCGTCATTTATGTTTAGCGCTGGACGAGAATAGCTGCGCATCGGTAGCATCGCGCTCGTAATTTACGTATTGGTGCGAGAAAGACAACACGACTGGGACAACCAATCAACGCTCGCGCACCCGACGATCACGTGCCCCGCGCGCCGCGCCGTTACCTCGATACCTTATTTTTAACTTCTGCGCAGGTTTTGTTCAGCGCTGAAGTTTCGTGACGCGACTATACAAGGTTCTTTAGCAAAAGAGTGGTTGTTTTAGGGTATAAGTTTTCGGGTAGGAGAGGTAAAGCGTGAACGAAGTGGGACAGATAGTTTTAAATAGACATAGTACGTGTGTTATGGAGAGTGTTCCGTGGAGCATGAGCTGATTCCTGCTGCGCAATTCCACCATCGCACCGCTCGACATAGAACCACATACCATCCTCACCATCTGGACACTTGGCGATGTAGCACTGTGGGGTGTGTGGGTGTGGGGTTTTCTCAGAACTTTCTGCCGCGCACTGTTGTTTTATGGAACAGCCTACCATCCGCTGTCTTCCCTGTAGATTTTGACCTACAATCATTTAAGAAGAGAGAGATATCATACTCCGTCCTTAAATCAAGGCCGGCAACACGTTCGCGAGACCCTCTCGAACGTTCATGGGCGGAGGTGGTTACCTACAATCAATTACCCCTCCTGCCTCGTTTGCCCGCTTTATAATAAAATAAAAAATATATACGTATCTGAATTACCGCAGCGCGTGTGAACTGTATCTTAGATAAAACACACCATAATATGTAGAGAGTTAGTTAGACCAACTAATAGGTTTGAACATTGTCTTTATTTATCAACCGGTATGTCCTACTGTCTGTACGTATCACTCAGTAACAGTATTATACTTATAAAGATGTTATACTAGCTTTTACTCGCGGCTTCTCTTGCAGTGAATGGATTAAATAAATATAGAAGAAACTTTATGACTAATTTCAAGATGGCACCGAGGAATTGTTGATTTTTTTAATGTATTTTTGTATAAAAAAAAAATATCTTTTTTTAAAAAGAAGTCTATTCTCATTCTGATACCTGCAAGAATATGTGTACAAAAATTTACGAGTTTTATCTGCAATATATTCCTATAATTTATATTTATTTATTTTATTTAATACACATACAGGTTACTGTCATCGCATGATAATACATAAGTTTAACACTATCCCAAAATATTGTACATATCAACTTAATTTAACTTAACTAAACCGAGAGCGGCGGGGGAATATTATGATTATTAACATCATCATATTCACATATACAGAAAATACATTTATTATTGTTCATATTATGTAGTTATGTGACATGAGAGGTGGCAGAGAGATACTTTATTTTTATTTATTTATTTCGAAACACCAACAGCTTAACATAAAATCATTTCAAAAATTTTTATAAAAAAAAACACTTGTATGGAAAGCCAGTTATAGGCATATACAACATTCACATACTATACAACCAATACATGTCTATTTTTCACCATTCACCACTTTAGAATTTAACCATAATACTAATTTGAACTAATTTAAAAACATATTAATAATAATAATAATAAAATCTACAATACCAAGAGAAGTCATAACTTACGAGCAGAGAAAATTGGTTATCATCTTGTTTTTTAAACCAGAACACGTATCAGAAAAAATGTCAATGCTATCGATTAATGAGTCTATTAAGTTGTAGTCAATACAAATTTTGGATAGAGGGGAATATTTTTAGGAGGTTTGTTCTGCTAGCGGGAATGTGGAAGATATTGGTGATAGGATGCCGTGGGAAATGGTATGGACCGCAAAGATTGATTTTATGAAGGAGGTGGGTACAATTTAAATTTCCGGAAATAATTTTTTTAGGAACATCATATTTATTATTTTACGACGGTTGCTGAGCGACTTGGCCTTTTTTTCATAATACTAGTAACTTTCTTATGTAGAGTATGCTTTTTCAAAAAGATATTATTTAACAAGTTTCCAAACTTGGAATTAGTCAGACCCTTAACGTATCTAATTAAACCTTATTATAAAATAGTATACTCTGTAAATTTCTTTCTTAAAAAACCAACAAACTATTTTAAATATATTAAATCTTACCACCATCACCTGAAGTAAAGTCCACGACGACTTTATCAAAAGTGACTTCCACTAAGAAGAGAATTAAAGAAAAACCATAAGTACTATTATTGACAACTCAACTCATGATCTTTAATGATATTTAAATACTTACTTACCATTTAAAATTAGAAATTTGCTATGACCATTTATTTGGTATAACAAGGATATTTATTTGCTTTTATTCCTTACATGACCAATGAAATTATGTAATAGATATGTTATACCCATACAAATCAACGAAAAAAGTGTTCCGCACAGCAGCGGCAGCACACATACATACACGTCAAAACGATAGAACAGAGATAAATGATATAACCAACAAGACAAAAAGAGATATTTAGTTTAGTCAGTTGCACGTGAATGCACCGGCAACCAATCACTTAAAGGTAAAACGTTCTAATTAGGATGTTTTTGCATCTTCAAAATTTTGCGCTCATAACATATTTGTTTAATATAATGTCAATTTACCATAATATCTCTATTTTTTTTTTTTCGAATAAAATTATATTCTACGAATCCTACTTATTTAATAATTTAATGGTATTGTTTATTAGACCCTATAGATACATACGATGCATTTTTTCTTAGCCAAGAAAAAAAAAACTGCACAAGAGAATTAATTGCATTTAACATACATCTAACAAAAACTTTATAAATCTTTCTTTGTTGAATCATTTATAATTGATCCCCTTTTTGATAGTAAAAGATAGATCGGAATTATAATACTATACAAATAAATGATATTATTATAAATTAAATAACAATTTACTTCAAACAACGTGTGAAAGAAAAAGCGAAACCAAAAAATCAAACCTTAACATCTCCAACACGTTGCCGCCAAAAAACGTTTACGGAATCTATTCAATTCAAATTTCGAATTCACACCACAGATAACATAAATAACATGGCGTATAAATAAAATATTGTCACCCTATAACTCACAAGCGCCCGCGCATCGCGGAATTCCAAATTCAAATCAGTCTTCTGTCGTCGCTCGTCCAATGCACATCAAATTTACATATACCCGCTCTATATGTTAATATTTACGTTTTGTTTTTTCAAAATTTTATGCTTAACAATGTCGATACTTGTTCGCGAAAGTCATTCAACTTGATATACCCATAGACGTATAACGCATATACTGATAGTCCCTTAATAATCGGTCCGCCTTAAGTGAAGCCAAAACTGTATATATGTAGGTGTTAACAGCACGTTCTTAAACTCGATGACACGCACACAAGCACACCGATAATGTTGCTGCTATAAAAAATGTAATTAAACGCATTAATATCAAAAACTACTCACACGAATTGAGAAATTCTTTTTGTGTTGCATAGTCTATTTATCTAGACGGGCTTTAAGTTATATAACATCACGCTACGACTAATAGGCATTAGCGGAAAATGTTGCAAAAACAGGGAACATTTTTCATATTCGAGCCTTCGAAACCGTTTACGGAGCGCACGCATTGAAGCCTTTCAATGCGCGCGCTCCGTAAACGGTTCAAGATACTCAGAACATATGTATGGAAGAAATATTCCTCTTTTAATTACCTAAACAAATCATGCGACAGCACAAGTCTATCTTTTAAGATTGACGCGCTATAAGCTTTTTTATTGTAATCAAATTTGTTCTAACAAGATAATAAAACTAAATTATATATGTATATAATTTACGCCTAAGTGTAGAACCCTTATAAATATAGTAATAAGAGACTGAAGATATAACTGAGAAATAAAAAAATAATGATTGATGAGACTGAGGTGTTATTTTTGTTAGTGTTTTATACCAACAAGATTTTAAAAAGAAAAAAATACGATGCTGTATATGTTTTTGATAACTACATATAAAATAATAGCGACCCTATCTTTTATTTTAGATCTTTTAACTGTATACGGTGGGTAAATGTAATTTAAAATCAGTTCAGTAGTTTAGGAGTCAATCGCGGACAAACAAGGTGACACCTAATTTATATATTATATAAAGATATTCATTTAAAAATGAAGTAATAACAGAAATCGATGGGAACGAAGCAGCGCGAAAAAGCTAGTATAGTACGCGTCACGAATCTTTAGTGCTGAACGAAACCTGCGCAGAAGTCAAAAATAAGGTATCGAGGTAGCTACCTCGGGTCGGGTGCGCGAGCGTTGATTGGTTGTCCCAGTCGTGTTGTCTTTCTCGCACCGTTACGTCGATTACGAGCGCGATTCTACTGATGCGCAGCTATTCTCGTCCAGCGCTAAACATAAATTACGCGTACTATGCACGGCGTATTTTTAACGCGCCGAGAACGCGCGTTTCGGGAACGCGCCTTCGGCGCTGCTTGTTGCATTTCGTACGTTGATTCGTACGAAATGCAACAAGCATATATGTTTTTTTTTTTTTAATGACATAGAATAACAAATAAATGTGTACCCCGTAAAAAACATAGCTATAAAAATTCGCGCTTCGTATATCCCGTTTGGTACACTAGAGATATTATAAAAAATATAAAGATTAAGGCCCAACTTCATAAGAATTTCAAAAAAACCAAGCTTGATTGTGATTACAACGAATATGCTAAATATAGAACTAATGTTAAAAAATCAATAGAAAGGGCATACGCAGAACACAAAATTAAAATTCAGTATCAATTCGCTAAAGATCCAAAATCATTCTGGCAATATATAAAAACAAAAAGGAGTAGAGTAAGTAGGCAGAGTATCATAAAAGATGGTCAGCATCTTACGGAGGATGAGTGCGCAAGGCAATTCGCAACTTTTTTTGAGTCTGTGTACAGTAGGGAATCTCCTCAGCTAGACGCTCGAGCCGCGGCGAAGGAAGTCAGAGCAACCAGCGCAAGGGTTCATATAGGGACACTGAGCCTTAGGGAAGTAAGAGAAGCGCTGAGGAATCTCAAACCGAAACGGTCAGCTGGCCCTGACGGTATACCTGCGTTTCTATTTCGAGACTGCGACCGGGTGCTAGCAGAACCGCTGCATCATATTTTTAACACCTGTTTGGAACAAGCGACGTTCCCGGCGCAATGGAAAATAACTCGGGTCATTCCAGTTCCTAAAGGTAAGGCAGGTCCAGATATCAGTGGTTATAGACCGGTGGCTGTGCTGTCAACGCCAGCAAAAGTTTTTGAGTCGGCCATCCAGCGCAGTGTGCAAGAACAAGTACGAGTACAGCTGTCAGATGCGCAGCACGGTTTTAGGCCGGAGCGCAGTACGACCACCAACCTTCTAAACTTCATGGCAAAGGTGATACCGGCAGTCGACGCTGGTGTGCAGGTAGACGCGGCTTACTTCGACTTTAAAAAGGCATTCGACACCGTTAACAATGACATCTTGCTAAGGAAGCTTGCAGAAGTCGGTTGCACGCCACATTTGTTGCAGTTCTTCGTGAGTTACATGAAGGATAGGCAGCAGTATGTCGACTACAACGGGTGTGAGTCTGAACTATATTATACAAGATCTGGAGTCAGTCAGGGCAGCAATTTGGGGCCTTTAGAATTTATCATAATGATAAACGACTTGCCGCAGGTCGTAAGACATAGCTTGTGTTTGTTATTTGCAGATGACCTTAAATTGCTGCTCGAAGTTAGGAACGAGGCGGATTGTGAACGTCTGCAAGAGGATATTGACAGAGTGGTACAGTGGAGTCTTAACAACAAACTCTACTTCAATGTTGATAAATGCTCGGTAATAACGTTCAGTCGTGCCAGGAAGCCTATGTGCTATGAGTACAATGTAGAAGCAACGCTGCTGCAACGAGTTTCACAAGTTCGAGACTTAGGTGTATGTCTCACCCCAGAACTCACCTTTCGAGACCATATATTTAAAGTGTGTAAAAAGGCATACAGGAACCTCGGTTTCGTACTGAGACAATCGCATGGGTTCACAAATATTACCACTGTCAAGGTGATGTATGACGCGTTAGTCAGAAGCCATCTTGAACACAATGCTGTTATTTGGGCTCCACATGAAGAGAAGTACAAGGTCATGTTAGAGCGCGTCCAAAATAAATTTACAAGACACTTGTATTTCAAATTGTATGGTGTGTATCCGTTCTACCCGCTAATGTACCCAACACTATTTGTACTGGGTATGGTGGGGTATTATGAGCTCAGGGTGCGTCGGGAATACAGTCTCGCTGTGTACGTAGTGAAACTACTGCGGGGTGTAGCATATGACCCGGGGCTACTGCGTCATCTGAATCTCAACGTGCCGGACGGCTACGTATGGAAACGGCGACGTCCGCCGTTGCTGAACCTTCCGGTAGCCAGAACTAATCTGCTGGCGAAAACCTCCCTCACCAGAATAATTCGAGTAGTGAACAAAGTTCATGAGGTAATCGATGTTTTCTCGTGCACTTTGGGTGAATTCGCAAGAGTTGTATTAAATGTTGTTAGTAAATGATAGCTGCACTATCGCATTAGGTTAAGGTTACCTGTAAAGATAGATGTGAAGAGGAAATTAAATAAATAAATAAATAAATAAATGTAATAAAAAAAAATAAAGAAATACACCAACAAAAAATGAGATCATCAATCAATATTTAGTACTTGTATCGCTGTTACATTGTTGGCTTCATAAACCTATATTTAAATAGGCCTCACAAACGAAAATTTAATTTCCTTTTTTTTTCGCAGTGGAAAGGCATTACTGCCATCCACCCGGGGATGGGGGGTCACCCGGGTATACTCATATGTGGGGCTCCCGAACGCTCATCGCTATTACTCTCTAATAAAAATCTAAAATATTTGATCATCACATTTCACAGGTAAAGGCAACTTGTATTTTTGAGGTAAAACATCTAATATACAAAAAGATTCATCGTGAATTTTAAAGACGACGCCCTGACGCCACGACAATGTTGCCTGCTGTAGAATGCTGTAGAATAGATAGAACAACTTTTTCAATATTGGTTATAAGATCTTGGTAATAAGTATCCATAAATAATTTATCCATACTTCCATACTTAATATTATAAATGCGAAAGTAACTCTGTCTGTCTGTCTGTTTTTCCATCACGCTAAAACTACAGAACGGATTAAAACGAAATTTAGTACACAGATGGTCTAGAGCCTGGGGAAGGATATACGCTACTTTTTTTATTAAATGAACTCCCAAAAGGTTGCGTGAGGGGTTGAAACTTTTTATAATTTAACGCTTTCACGGCCAAACCGCTGAACCGATTGTAATGAAATTCGGAGATGGTCTAGAGCCTGAGATAAAACATAGGCTACTTTTTAAATGGAAAAAGGTTTATAAGTTGGGTCAAAGTTTATATGAAAGTCCACACGGATGGAGTCGCGGGCCACAGCTTGTGCACAATAAAATAACAAGTTAAAAATATCATCGTTACTTCAAACGTCTGAAACAAAATTATTAACTAAAAGTCGCGCGTTCTTAAAACGCGCGTCTCCGGCGCGTTGAAAATACGCCATGTACTATGGGCCTAATAGATTTAAATGCTATTGTCACAGAGTAGTACAGAGACAACATGGCACAGAGTAGCCACAGACAGACACAAATAAATAAGCGGTCGTCTATTTTCATAGATTCATCTCTTATTCCCCCGTTTGTAATTCAGAAGGCTCCGTATTAAATGTAAGGACGGATGGAAACGTGGAATTTATTAAAATCACTAGAACAGAGATGGATTTGAGACCTAGATCTAGAATTTATTTATTTGGACTATTTTTTTTTTATTTATTTACTAAGAACTTTTACACTCATCTTATAGGCTAAAAACATAGCCCCACAAAACTGTATTCACACTTTGTCTGTGTTTTCTTTCTTACTTATATTATGGCATTAGCGTCTAGCTTTTTGCCAATGTCAATGTAATAAGAGGCAACGTGGTCAAGATAAAAGTCGATATGAGTCAAGTAAAATCGTCATCAAGTCGTCTTTATTCGAGTCAGCCAGTCGTTTCGTTCTGCCCTTCGTAAAGTGATAGTGAGCTTTACGAAGAACCTCGACGAGTCTTGGAGCAATCGGAACGGCGCTACTATGCGCTCTCGAATAAATTCTTCATTTCCTAAACGCTTATTAGCTAATTTACTGCATGAATCACTATCACAATCAAACATTAAATCACTTTATGCACCAAAAAAGGAATATTCAATCGAGATTACATATAGACGCCGCAAGATTCCCGCCAAAACTCTGCTAATGGTCTTATTACTTGATTATTTCGTACAGCAGCAAAACGCTTGGAATGATATTTCTTAACGCTGGTGGGACGGTTACCCTTTTTCATGTATAATTGTATAAATATTATAATAGTCGAATTTTTGTTTATAATTACAATTGTATGTTCTTATTTTAAAAAGAGCGACTATCAGAGTTTCTTGCCGGTTCTTCTCTGTAGAAACTGCCTTCCGAACCGGTGGTAAATGTTTTGTAATACCATGACGATTCAAAAGTGTTACTTTATGTAGCCTAATTGAATAAAGATACTTTTGACTTTGACTTTGACAGCTCGGAGGGTTGCGGTTACAGAAATATTATTTAATAAAGGACATTATCACTACATAGTATAAGACGTCGCTTTTTCTGTCCGTATTTCCCTATGTATGCTTAAATCTTGGAAACTACGCAACCGATTCTGAAATGGTTTCTTTAAAAATGAAGTGATTCAAGATGGAGCTTTTTTTTTATTCTATTAAGTGGTGAGACGAGCTGGACGCCCTTCTGATGGTAGAGAAACGCCAGCCCATAACCAATGTAGTGTTACCCAGAACTTTGCTCCGGGCAGGGGTGCACTACATTGATGCTCACCTCTTTGGAGGGTCCGTAGCTACTAACGTTAGCCGGTGTAGGCAAGGAGCCGGCCTAATTCCTCGCCATCGCCTCGCCATGTTTGAAGCGTATAAAGATATATGTTTGAGTCATTAGATGTAAAGACTCATTAGCCCAGTAATCACGGTGGCTACAGCGCCCTTCAGACCGGAGCACAGTGACATTCGCACATCACTGTTCAGGCGGTAGAATGTCTGGCACTGTGGGGGTACCCATCCAGTCAGTCTCCTGCGAAAGAGACGTACCCCCGGTTTTGCTTATTTAGCTTTATAAAGTTTCCTCTTGAATAACTCTATCTGTTAAAACAACGTATGAAAATCGATAGCGTAGTTTTAAAGATTCAAGCATAAATAGGGACATACAGAAGAAAACGACTTTGTTTTATACTATGTAATATAGATAGATATTAAGCACTAAGTCAGCGTTTTGCAATAACAAAGCATACTGCGACATTTCGATCAATGTCAAATTAAAGAAAAACATTTGTTAATTGTCTGTCACTGCACGTGCTATTGCACGCATCGAGCGAAAGCACTACTTAGTACTTGAGAGTGCTCGACATATGAATAATGAAAGATGTAGTTGAAACATTCAATGGTAAGCATTATACCGCATAATACGAAATTATGGAATTTGGACTATGTTTAATCATAAACCTCGATATACGCGAATTTAATTTAACGCGATTTTTTTCGGAACGTATTCCTCGCGTAAAGTGGGGTATTTCTGTATCTGAAAGAGCTCGATATATGACTGAAGAAAGATGTAGTTTAAACATTGAACGGTAAGCATTATGCCGCATAATGCGATGTAGAGCTATAATAGGAAAACGCCGAGTCTGTCCCTGGACGTATATTCAAGAGAACGCTTTCAAAGTTAACATAATTCTGACACAGATGCACTGATGTGATCCTTAGCTAGGTCTATTTTAAATGCCACTTTATCCATGCTTAGGGTTCCGTACGCAGTTAAAAAAAAAACAAGAGTTGATATTTTGTTACCTAATACGACTGCTTTGCGCAGTGGTAACACAACTGCTTTATACGCGAAGGGTCGTGGGTTCGATCCCCAAACCGGAAAAATATATTTGTAATTAACATTTGTGTTTTTCTGGGGTCTGGGTGTTGCTATGTATAGTATGTTTGTATTTATAAAATAAAATATGTATATGTAATATTCCGTTATCTAGTTGCCATAACACAAGCTTCTGCTTAGCTTGACTAGATGGCGCTGTGTATAAATGTCTTGAAATATTTATTATTATTAGTATTATTAATAACATGACGATTCAAGTATTATTTACTATATTATGTAGCCTAATTAAAAAAATCTATGTTTAACTTTGACTACAAGTTATAAGTTAAAACTTTTTTGTAAGTTTTGAAATAAAGAGGTACAATAGTAATTAATGTACATAACACCATTAATGTACATAAAAAGGTCACCGTCCTACGAGCGTTAATTAACAATATTCCAAGGAGTTTTGTCTTTAATATACCTATTCGTTTTAAATTACACAAAAGCTTACCAAAACATACAAACCCAAACTATGAGGATATGCAAATTAAAGTCTTTTGTTATCAGACAGACAAACAGACAAACGTTCAGGTGTATTATGATATGTGAGAAACTGATAAGCTCGCTATGAAATGTTGCATTCAGACTGTCTGTAGGTTAGGAATACAGTGAGCTTTATTGCAATATTAAATACTAGCGGATCTGTGCCCACTTCGTTGGGCTAATGTTAACAATCATTTTTTATATAGCCTATGACACTCAGCAATAAGGGGTCATCCATATCGTCACATTTTTTCCCCTCCTGATGTGACGTCACACATTTTTTTAATTTATGTATGTATTTAAAAATAAATTAAACTATTTATAATTTTGAAAAAATATATTAAATTTTTAATTCACATCCAAACTTTGCGTTTTATTATTTTTAATTTTAACATGTGACGTCACAAAAGTATTTAGGCCCCCCCCATGCCCCTAGTCACACGATGTCACACTTCGGTGATACCCTCCCTCCTCATTAACGTGTGACGGCCCCTTACTTTATGGATGGCCCTGTAATAAAATAAGTTATGTCTGTCTGTCTGTCTTGATTCGATGATATACATTATCCTCTATATATTCTTTTATCTGTTTATTATAAGGCGGTTTTAGTCGCGTAGTTCCCGTTCCGAAAGAATTAATAATAATAATATAATAATAAAGTCTTTATTAACAATCATAATATTTTTGTTTACATATTATCTTATTTAGACACCGGTTTAATGATTGTCTTGTTCGCTGACATAGGCCTCCCCAAGAAATCTCCACAACTGTCTATCCACTGCTACTCTTGCCCAGGTTGTGCCCCCACTTTCTTTATGTCATCATTTTAAGTACTCCTCCTTCTAAAACTAAATTCTATCATAATTCTTTTGCTGTATCCGTTGTAAATCTATGGAACTCGTTGCCTTCAAGTATCAGGAAAGCTTCTACTCTTAATTCCTTTAAAAACTCTGTTCATGAACATTTTCTGAATATTGCTTTCAACTCAAATTAGAACTTTATTTGTATCCATGTCTTAATAACTAGAACCTACCTATATATTATTATTATATAACTCAACTATATGCTTATATGTATGTATCTATCTTTGTATGTTTGTAAGATTTTATATTTTGTATGTATAATTAATTTATATTCTATACAATATATTATTGCCTATCGCCGTCTGATTTACCTTTGTTCTTTTCTTTTTACTCTCTTTACTATGGGTTGCCTGGAAGAGATCACTCTTAAGTGATAAGGTCGCCTGTTACGTACATTGTATCAAATATTATTTTAATTGTATACATTGTAACAAAGTTAATAAATAAAATAAATAAATATGTCATCCTCCCATCTCAAATTTTACATCCGAAAGCAATACCGGGATATAAAGTATACTATGTCTTAACCTATAGTCTAAACTACCCGCATGCCGACTTTCAAACAAATCCATTCAGTAGTTTTTTCGTGAAAGAGCAACAAACAAACATATTTTCACATTTATAATATTTTATAGTTAATTGTTTCGTGTGTTCTTTTAATTTGTATGTCCGCTCCAAAAACATGTTTCTTTCTTCCTTTCCCAAATATATGAAAATTAATTTCGTTAATTAAATAAGTGATTTCAAACCCAGTGTGTCTCCCGCCTTATGACAGACACTGGGGTAGCCGTGGTAACAGACGGGCCGACTTTAGCCATCGATCTACTAGCTAGTGTTGTGCTGTGTCGATTTTATAGACATTTCACATCACTATACTCGTACACCTCTTTGTTTGTGATTTATCAAGTTTATAGAATTATCTAATTATTTAGAATCGATATGTAATAATATCGATATAGATTATAGGTTTAGCTCTTATCGAATTATGTATGTATTGTGACAATTTGTGAAACACAATTACATTCTTATAATTATAATCTATCTATACATATAATAAAAACGTAACGAGTCGCTGTCTGTACATGGAAGATACATGAGAAAAAATATTATGGGAGACCTTTATTAACGCAATAGAACCCAAAACAATGATTTTTGGAGTTTTTGTCTGTTTGTTTGTGCACGCTAATCTCAGAAACGGTTTATCCTATCTAGATGGGGTTTTCAATGATATATTGTGGTAAGCTTCACTTAACATTTAGTGTTTAATTTATGTCAATCGGTTGATAAATAAAAAAGTTATGGCAATTTAAAGAATCACGTTGAACTTGCTGAACGTTTGTTGGCGCGGGTTAGGCATTTTCAAAAATGCTGCCCAAAGTCACTTTTCTACGAGGGCGAAGTCGCGGGCACTTACAGAGAATAGAAAATAATAATTTTAAGTGTAATAAAATAAAGAAAGAAATACCCTTACAAAAGAATAAACAAGATCCCACGAAAAACATTAAATGTAAAAAAAGCCAAGTCTCTCGATGCAGTCTTAATAATAATAATAATAATAATAAAGCCTTTTATTCGGATTTTTCATACTAAATAAATTACAGTGCTTTTACTAAATACATAGATTCTTAAACTAAATAATAATATATTTTAAGCAATTATCTGATCCTTGGTTATCTTGCCTAGATCCGTTTGCCAGTCGGCAAAGGCCTCCTCCAACCTTTTCCATTCAGTCCTTTCCCATGTCACTCTGTTCCACGTGACTCCTGCCACTTTCCTAATGTCGTCGTCCCATCTTTTCAGCGGTCTACCTCTCTTCCTTTTGCCCTCTCTGGG
>JADANM010006970.1:465870-480028 GCA_026213755.1 Eurema hecabe | reverse complement strand
AGCATCTAAGTACTCATCTAGGCGAATCAAACGAGCCCAAACTCGATTTGGTTGTGTCGTTTAAGTACTGAGTTCCTTTGGCTGTCTTCCGGCTCCATCATCAGACCTTGGTTACTATCTAGCACCAAAGTACTCATCTAGTCGAATGAAATGAGCCCAAACTCGATGTGGTTATGTTATTTAATTACTGAGTTGCTATGGCTATCTTCCGACTTCATCATCAGATCAGCTCCATGTCATAATAATATTGCATTGTCATCGGATATACACGTGCATGCAAAATTTCAGCTCAATCGGTTGAGGGCAAGTGCCTTAAAATTGAGTTATAAAATTCCACCCGAACACACAAACATACATACATACATTGCAAGTTAAATAAAAGCTTGTAAAAATACGAGCCCAACGATTTAAACCGCATTTATGCATGTATTATAGACATAAACCTTCCTCTTGAATTGCTTAGATTAAGTAATTCAGTGTTACTAACACAATAACTAATAATTTTTATGGACTAATTTTGTAGCAATTAATGTATAAAGGTAAAGCTGAAATAAATATATTAAATTTTGTTTATTTATTTTATTGATTGCTCTATCTATTTAAAAGCCGCAATCAGTTACGTAGATAAAGATTTAAGCATACATACAGACAGAAGAAGAATACGACTTTGTTTTATAGTATGTAGTGATTGAGCAATTGAAGAATAAGTTGCCCTGATGATAAGTGTCCACCTTCTACCATAAAAAGTCACGACTGTTACCGACCTTTAAAGTAAAGGAAAAGGAAAGGATTTATGATAAAAGGAATAAAGGAAGTGGAAGGGAGTTGACAGTTTTATACAAAGTTTAAAGTAGAATGATACATTTTAAAGTATAGCGTAGTCCTATCAATGGTTACTAATATTATAAGTAAATGCGTTGATTACTTAGAATTTATTTTTGACAGTAAAAGTCCTGTCTAAATATTCTTACGTCTGTGGTCGATCGCTGACGCGTCAAAATGGCGGTTGGGCCGCGAGCGAAATGGCCGCTTCCGGCGACCAGCGCACTTTACACCAAAATACTTTCTGAATCTATTTTCAAAAAAACTTCGAAAAGACGAAAGTACTACAAATTTCTTTCAAAAAAATATTTTAAAATTATAACTAGTCTAGGTAACTATTTATAGATTAAATCATACACGTTTGAATAAGACACGTACCTATTAAGAATTTTTTAAAAATAAGTCTCAAATTGCAGGATGCAACTAGTGTGTCTTAACTCTTAAACGGGTTCTACTGTATTTGTACTATATTTATTTGTATCTAAACACTTTAATTATATTCTTAGTAACGCCCGAGACTTATAAAACACTTAATACCGATCATAACCTCAAATTTATACCAAAAAAACATCAACAATAAGCAATACATAGTATAAAAGAAAGTCGCTATCCACCGTCTGTCTGTCCCTATGTATGCTTAGATCTTTAAAACTACGCAACGGATTTTGATGCAGTTTCTTTAATAGATAGAGTGATTCTTAAGGAAGGTTTACTTGCGTAAATGCGGATAAAACTGCGAGGCGCGGCTAGTTAGCTAATAATTATTATCAGCAAGAAATAAAATACATTTCCGAGAATTAACAAGGCTCGAAACTTCTGCAAAATTTTTCTGAGCTTGAAAGTCATAGACAAGCATAGAATTAATCATAGACAAAGTTGTATGTTTTTATTGGTTAAGGAAAAAGACACCGCGTCTCCATTCCCGTATCAATAACGGGATAATAAGTATCCTATCTGTTAATCCTGCAAGAACTCGGCATCATGCCGTCGAGGAGAGGCTATTGAGCGACTTGTGGGTCAGGGGAAGGTTGAGGGTACCAGGCCTCGAGGAATGTCGCCTACGAGGTGGATGGACCAAATCAGAGCGGCCGTACCTAATGTATCCCTTCACGAATGCACGAGGAAGGCTGCCATGAGAGAGGAGTGGCGTCGTGCTGTTTAGCTACCATCACCTGAATGATGACCACGAGCGCTCCTGCCAAGAGCGACTACTACTAAGAAGAAGAATGTGTTAATCCACGGTCTAATCTAAATGCATGCTAAACTTTACCCAAATCGATTAAGTGCGTGAAAGAAATCAACATACTAACATACATCCTCGCAAACTATCGCGTTTATAACATTAGTATGCCATAATATAAAATAATATATTCTTTTTTGTGAGATATGGCAATTATCTTCTACTTTCTGCTAGTTTAAAACATTATCATATTTCGATTATTGAAATAAACGAATGTACATCTTTACAGCATATATTACAACATATTTAAGCATACATAGGGACAGACATTTCTTCTGTCTGTTCCATGTATGCTTAAATCTTTAAAACCTTGCAACCTATTTGCATGCGATTTTTTTTATTAGATAGAGCGATTCATTAGGAAGGTTTATGTGTATAATACACGTAGGTACATAAATGCGTTACAGATGAAAGAATATTTTATCTGTGCACAGATAATTAAATTTAATTCAACACACGCAAAGGAGTCTTTACTTTTGTAATTTGATTCGCTGACATCAAAAGGAATCGTTTCTATGATGTCTATTCCTGTCATCGCCTTGTTATATTATGGCGAGAAATTTTATTCGGAGAAAATAAATGATTTAACAATTAATTATAATGTATGTTTAATCTATCTTTGATATAAAAGTGAATCGCCAATTAATGTGTTGCTAATAGCGGAATTGATTGAGACATACATATTATTTTGTTTTACCATTTCTTAAAGTTCGTGTTTCTTAAGCAGAGGAAATTATATTTAGCTAAAATCACAATTAGACGAGATAGGGTGGCTAGAAGCTAAAGTTTATAAAAACCATACTTTAATTATTATATTTATTTAACACATTTATCTTAAAGAATACAATCACCTTTCTTTGACACGGCAGAACTATAACTATTAAATTTATTTAAAACATTTATCATAATTTAGAATAAAATCATTTTCTGTTTTAAGAAATGACGCTCCCGCTTTTTCTTCAAAAACCGCGATGACAAGTGAGTGAGCGAGACAAAACATTCAAATCATGACATTTGCCACAGACATAATATTAAACAATAATTTGTCAATTATAGAAGCATTATAATTATTACATCTATTCTCATTTAGTGAAAACATAATATGCATTATTATTATAAGATACGTTAACAGATTTTAATTGCAGAATTATTACAACTTTATCAACTTATGATTTGTCAAAGTTATAATTACCATCCGTTAGCTTCTAGCCACGATATCTCGGCTAATTTTGATTTCAGCCAAAAAAATATTTTTATCATTTTGATGTAAAATTTTATATTAGCCAACTTTCATTCAAGGTATTTTTTCTAGTACTTACTGTTTTCATTAAATTTTAAACAAAAGTTTTGTTTTTTTTTTTATTTCAAGTTCTCGTAATTAATTTTGAAATTAACTTTCACTATTCGTTTACGGATCTTTCAAAGTACATTATAATTATAAAAATTCAAGGTTTCATCTAAGACTAGCTGTTGCTCGGAACTTCATCCCCGTCGGATCTATTCCTATTATTATGGTATAGTGAGTCAATCTTAGAAGATAGACATATATTGTCGCGGACTTTTTTTTAGATCATTTAAAGAGGAATAATTCTTTCATACATATTATTTTTGTATCTTGAACCGTTTTCGCAGCGCACGCAAAGGAAGCCCTCAAAGATGAATAATTTTCCCCGTTTTTTCCATATTTTCCATTATATCTTTGCTCCTATTAGTCGCAGCGTGATGTTATATAGCCTAAAGCCTTCCTCGATAAATGGTCAATTCAATAAAAAAATAATTTTTCAATTCGAACCAGTAGATCCTGAGATTAGCGCGTTCAAACAAACAAACAAACAAACAAACAAACAAACTCTTCAGCTTTATATATTAGTAAGTATAGATTAGTATTGAAAGCTTGGCTTATTTATTTCTCGGGCTACATTCCGATTTCCGGCACAAATGTATGTTTATACAGACCAAACTTAAGCAATTTTTTTAGCGTGACAAAAATACATCCAATCATATACCATATTATATTAAATACATATGTAATAAGCGCAAAATTTTGAAGACGCAAAACGATCCTAATTAGGACGTCTTAACTTTAGGTGCATTGCCGGTGCATGCACGCGTAACTGACAAAACTATCTCTTTTTCTTGTTGATTTTATCATTAACCTCTTTCTATCGTTTTGCCTTGTATGAACCTATGTGTGCTGCCGCTGCTGTGCGGAACATTTTTTTCGGTTAATTTTGTATGGGTATAACATATCTCTTATAATATAATAAAATCATTGATCCAATCCTTACATTTTTATTAGTAAGAATCTCTGGGAAAATATTCCCCTTTTTGTAAGATCACTCCCTAACAAGAAAAAACGAAAACCGATATTTATTACCGATAAATCTTTACCCAATCGGTGTTGTGTTCCAGTTTAATTACTACTGAAGCGCTTAAAAAACAACGCAAATAGATATTATGTTAAAATAGAATCACAAATGTCTTATTTCTTGTAAGATGTTGTTACACGGGCGTTTTAAAGTCGCGTTTTTGAAGCGTTTTAAAATATGTATGGTATTAACATCTCTAAAAATAGTTTTAACAGCATAGTTCCAGTTCCCCTGAAAATACAGTCCTGGGTCTACCTGCATGCCCAACTTCAGGCAATTCAATTCTCACAACAGAAAACCAAAACAAGTAATGGTATCTAAAGTCAGATGTCATATATCACAAATAATTTTACTAAATATTATCAATCGTTGATCAGCAGACGTAAAAGCTAACATAAGAGTAAAGAACATTTTTTTACTATTTCTTTTTATCGCATTAACAACTAAACGGGTATGTCAGCTTCATCATTAATAAAATAAAAAATTAATTAATATAATTAAGAATTACTAATTCTCATACACAATATATTATTTATTTAAAAAAAAATACGTGTTTTGACTTGGTAAAGGTAGCTAACTAGCTACACTAATATATGTAAAAAACGTTACTCTTAC
This sequence comes from Eurema hecabe, assembly GCA_026213755.1. Classification (NCBI taxonomy): domain Eukaryota; kingdom Metazoa; phylum Arthropoda; class Insecta; order Lepidoptera; family Pieridae; genus Terias; species Terias hecabe. The sequence continues at coordinate 474,982 of JADANM010006970.1, read as the reverse complement.
AGTCAGCTTTAAACGCGCGTTCATAAACAACCTTAAATATATTAAGATTCAGATATAAGCTATTTTTGGTTGGTACATTCATAAATTATAATGGTCTCCCTCCATTTAAATCATTTTAACGCTAAAACCGTCCTTTATGATATTTTAATCTCATTCTATATAAATGAAACGGTTGCGACAGTTGGTTTTAAATATACCATATTTCGAGGTTAGGTTTTTGAATTCGCGCCATTTTTATTGTGATGTCAACTTGACAGTTGCTTTGACGTCTGATTTGAATGAGATGTTATATAGTTTATTATTCATTGGCAAAATTGTGGCAACACAGCACTGCCATTTCACCAAGAATAGAATAGTTTATTATTTTTATTGGTATATAGCTAGATGGGCTGTGCTAGTTTTTCGAATCAAAAGTGTTGTTATAAGAACTCTTTTAATAGAAAATCAGTCATTGGATACCCATATTCCTCGGGAAAAGGAGAATGTGTTATGTCGGACTTGTACCGAGCAAAAATAAATTACTGGGCCAATGAGTCTTAACATCTTGTGACTCAAAGTGGGGAGCGTCAGTGTAGTGCACCTCTGTCCGGAGTAGCTTTAGCAAAGATCCGGGTAGCACTGAACTGGTTATGGGCTGGCGTTCCTCTTAACATCAGGAGTACGTCCAGCTCGTCTTCTAACTTCATCGTATAAAATAAAAAAAATCCACTGTGTTTCTTCTAAGCAGCGTGTAGGCGAAACCTTCTTAGACCCTTCCACTAAATAGCCTAGTTGAATAAATATATATTTGATTTTAACTAAAATAAAACAATCGCCAAACATCAAAAGCATTCAAGGCGAATCAACAAGATGTTATCAATTATCTCTTAAAATGTTTTTTTACAAAATATTTTTAAAATTACCCACGCTTTAAGATATCCGATACACTTCATTAGATCTTTTGAGCCGCACATTACGTTTATTTATTTCTAAATGGTTCTGTCGATTGAGAATTTTAGTAATAGGGTCCAGTTTTTACCCGACTACGGCAAAGCCAAAGGAGGGTTATGATTTTGACAGGCTATGTATGTATGTATGTATGTATGTATGTATGTTCATCTGTTCCCTCGTAACTTCTAAACCACTAATCAGAATTCGACAAATGACATATCATTAGAAGCGTCTTAATTGTCCGCTGGTTATAGGCTATATAGATTTTCACCAAATTCAATGTGGCGCCCTCTAGCGGACAAAATATACAGAGTAAAAAAATAAAGTTAAGCTAGATATGCCGTGTTTGGTATCATTTTAAAGCGCTTCACTTGTACATTTCGAATATATATATATTACTAGCATTTGCTTGTGACTTTACCTGTATTCATGGGGTACTTTTATACTTTTTCAGCGTCGTTTTTTGTCGTAGTTGGGTTTTAGTTTTTTTACTTTATCTTGTTACCACTTGAGTACGGGACCCTAAAAAGTTCTTAAAAACAAAACTTAAACCAACACTAAAGTCAAGATTTTAAGCGTTATAGAACTCACCCATACTATACTATAATATTATATAAATGAGAAAGTGTGTCTGTCTGTATATTTGTCCATCTTTCACGGCAAAATAGAGCGACGAATTGACGTGATTTTTAAAGTGAAGTTAGTTGAAGGGATGGAGAGTAACTTAAGCTACTTTTTGCCCCTTTCTTACTTCCCACTTTCCTAAAATGGGGGGCGGAAGTTTCTATGGAACATTCCGCAATTTTTAAAGTAGGAAGCTTAAAATTGGTATGCTGACTATTTATAACTACCAAAACAATTATTGCCAATAATTTTTTTACGAATCTTAACCCCGAATTTAACGAAAGCGAAGCCGCGAGTACAATACAATATTTAAAATTTTTTTTTCGATTTTCGACTTTTAAAAAAGTCCTTAATTTATTATAATATACTACGAGTATATAATATTTTAAGTATATACTGGCCGTTCCCCGCGGCTTACCCGCATAGTTCCCACTCCCGGGGCAACACCGGGATGCAAGCTATCCTATCTTTGAAGTTTTTAGAAGTCGGTCAAGCATTCCTACGGAACCCCCACGGCGCCTACCGTTACTAATCGATTACGTCACTATAACCTGATAATCGCTTGGCGCGAGTTAACACAGCACAGATTATATAAAACATCGCCTTGATTGGATGTACAGTCACAGATAAAATAAATAAAAAAAAACTTTAAACTAAAAATCTTTAAAAAAATTTGCTTATAGCTTGCACAAAGTCATGTGTAATTTCGTTAAGTTATTATATACCAGCTGTTGCCCGCGACTCCGTCCGCGTGGACTTTTATATAAACTTTGACCCCCCTTCACCCCTTATAACCCTTTTTTCCAGTTAAAAAGTAGCCTATGTTACTCTCCATCTTTTCATCTAACTGTTTGCCAAAAAACAGGTCGATTGATTACTTAGCTAAAGCATGAAGGAAGGACGAACAAACAAACAAACACATTTTCACATTTATAATATTAGTATGGACAAGTATGGATATAGAATTGATTAAATAATTGTTTGGTATAATTTTGAACCTCCTTCTTTATTTGAATTTTTTTATGTCTGTTAAAAAGAAGTAACAAATAAGAGATATATTTCCAACTATAGGTATAGTACGCGTAATTTATGTTTAGCGATTGACGAGAATAGCTGCGCATCGATGGAATCGCGCTCGTAATTGTCGTATTGGTGCGAGAAAGATAACACGACTGGGACAACCAATCAACGCTCGCGCACCCGATGATCACGCGCCCCGCACGCCGCGCCGCTACCTCGATATTTTTGACTTCTGCGCAGGTTTCGTACTGCGCTAAAGATTCGTGACGCGTACTATACTTAAGTACTCCTCGTTGAAATAATTCATGAAATTTAAAATAAAAATAGCTTACCTATAAAAATGTATAGCAGAGATACAATTCTTACATGTATGGATGTTTGTTGCTCATTTACACAAAAACTTCTGAATGAATTAAGCTGAGATTTTGAGTTTGACATCCAACCTGTATATTGACCCTGTAAAATAAAATATTCTATCCAGGTATTACTCCAGAAACGGCACCTAAATGAGAAATTAAAATATTTAATTAATAAAATACATTTTCGGTTCAACTGTACTCTCTTTGCGTGAGATTTACTCATGATAAAGGAATATTCAGATATTACCGTCAATTCACTATAAATCAATGGTCGTTTACCACAGATAATAAAATTATAATTGTTATTATTATTTGCGAAAATAGTCACACATACGATTTTAATTTATTGGTATAGGTATTTACAAAAGTCGCGTGGACTTTGTTTTGTTATGTAGAAAAAATTTCATTAACCTCACCAATCATACCTAATTCCTATTTAATCTTTTTGAAAATAATTTGAATATTATTAACATAATATTTTTACTGATTAGGATACTTGAAAAGATAATTTATGCAAAAGCAAATCACATAAATCACAGCAAACTGATAACGACGAATTTTAAAATTTAATATAGGTACATATATACAAGACAAAGAAATTTAATTTATCAATTAAACAAAAATACACAGAATAATTTACACATTGGACACCACACTAAGCGCAGATTTCACGTAATTTGCGATTTAAACCTTAGTAAGGTACCTACTGGTTATTTTGAATAAAAAAGATTCCTTGATAAGCTGAATTGCTATCAAATTTTTAAATTCGTCAAGCAGTTAACAATATATGTCACGGGTTATATAGTAACCGTCAATTACCTTTAGCGGTGAACGAAACCTGCGCAGAAGCCAGAAGTCAAAAATAACGTATCGAGGTAGCGGTGCGGCGCGCGGGGCGCGTGATCGTCGGGTACGCGACCGTTGATTGGTTGTCCCAGTCGTGTTGTCTTTCTCGCACCCACGAGCGCGATTCTACCGACGCGGAGCTATTCTCATCAATCGCTAAACATTCGTGACGGTTACTATATCTACTAAAGAGAAAACAAGTGAAGAAAATCTGATTTAATATATAAAAACCACCTTTTTATACTAACTACACAAATATTCTTTACAGTCTACTGTCTGCCTAAGTTTTTTTAACCAACTAATATTATGTCAGTGTGCTATTATTTTAAGCGGAAAATTAAGCTGATTAATTATCTCAATAAATAATATTAAGATATTTAACATTTAAAAAAATCCTTATCTTTATAGATAAATTAGCTGTAAGCTGGCGCTTGTCACGTCATCTGTCAACGTCAAAACGTACACGTCATTATTAGAACTTGGCACTTGCATTTCTGCATGTTTGTATTGTTAAAGTTTCAACTTAAAATAAATAATATTTCGAATCCTTAAACATGGTTCATAAGAAGATAACTATGGAAGGTTCATTATTCGTAAGTATTGCATTAGTTTTATATTTTGTTTCTTAAAAAATACCTCGCACTACAAACTTATTACAGAGTTAAACTTCTATATCAATGTTTTGCTAAAAAATTAAGCGATTTCTTTAAGAACAGATTTTAAATCGTCATTATTAACAGTTTTACATACAACTCTACATTTTCCATAAGTGCTTTAACAGTAAAATGTTTAATAATTTGTTCTGTTTGTCAGTAAGTTTTCGGCGTCTACCTTGTTGCTATGATTAATAATTACTATCTACACAAATTTCATTGTAATTATTACGTTAAGATTATACACGATATGTTATTAATTCGATTTTTTTTACAATATTTACATGTTTACTATGTATAAATATTCTTTTCAACAAAGAGAATTCATGTTTCGCTTCCAATTTTTCTATTTCTGTACAAAATCCTAAAATAAATTCAATAACCTAACATAGTGTAGTATTTAGAGTTATAATAATACATTCTATTTATGCATATTGTGAAATTAGTTGTATTTATTTCCAGGAGCCAACATTGTACATGGTTAAAGGCATGTGCATTCTAGACAACGATGGCAACAGGATCCTGGCCAAATACTACGACAGCGATATCTTGCCGACCACCAAAGAGCAGAAGGCATTTGAGAAAAACTTATTCAACAAAACACACAGGTAAATACATATTTATATTAATAATAGCTTTTAGCGCGTGGAATTAGAAAATTTTGAACTTGATGTTTTTTAGGACCAAAAGTAGCCTATGTTACCCATCTTTTCAACTAACTGTATGCCAAAAATCAGGTCTATTGATTGCTTAGCTAGTCTATTGATTTATAATATTAGTTATAAATGTGAATACTTTCACATTTATAACTAATATTATAAATGTGAAATGTATACTAATGTATGGATGGCTGTCCCCGATGTAAGCTATCCTATCATTTAAGTTGGATCAAATTGGACACAGTGTGCAAATTTAATATTAAATTGGTTCAGTAGTTCGTGGACAAATAATGTGACACAAAAACACATATTTAGTTAAGAGTCATTTGTTTGATATTATAAATGCACAAACAATATCTCTCTGTTTGTCTGTTATACATATTACATTAAAAACATATAATTATAATAAATGCATTAATTTTAAAGTTAATGCATTGGTTTTTAATGTAATATTTTAACAAAACCAATTGTTTACTAGTTATAAGTAACATAGTAAACAATTGATATTGTTACAAGATAAAGTAAAAAAACTAAAACCCAACTACGACAAAAAACGACGCTGAAAAAGTATAAAAGTACCCCATGAATACAGGTAAAGTCACAAGCAAATGCTATTAATATATATATATATATTCGAAATGTACAAGTGAAGCGCTTTAAAATGATACCAAACACGGCATATCTAGCTTAACTTTATTTTTTTACTCTGTCTGTATTTTGTCCGCTAGAGGGCGCCACATTGAATTTGGTGAAAATCTATATAGCCTATAACCAGCGGACAATTAAGACGCTTCTAATGATATCTCATTTGTCGAATTCTGATTAGTGGTTTAGAAGTTACGAGGGAACAGATGAACATACATACATACATACATAGCCTGTCAAAATCATAACCCTCCTTTGGCTTTGCCGTAGTCGGGTAAAAATAGACTCCTCCATATAGACAAAGCTATGGGCGATAACTAGGTACATATAATGATATTTTCTGTTCGATCTAAGAAATTTTTTTATATAATATTCATGTTTTATACAAACTTTTGAAGGCATTACAGTTTTTAACTTAGCTTTGTAATGTTTTATGAGCCTATGGTCACCTACCATCAGACAAAGCAAAATTGCCTGTTATTAAATAAAAAAAATAACTAATAAATATTGATATCAAGTTTTGGTTTTTAATATATGCTGTATGAAGTATTTTATGTACTTTTCAGAGCAAATGCAGAGATAATAATGTTGGACGGTCTCACATGTGTTTATAAGAACAATGTTGATCTGTTTTTCTATGTTATGGGCAGTTCACATGAAAATGAGGTATGTATCCTTGAAGGATGGTAACACATTCTAGAAGCTTTCTAGAAAAGCATATGGAAATGTAGACAGTATATTAACACAAAAAATTTTACAATTTTTTTTTATAAAACTCTCTTAAATAACTTGTCATTAAATATACACAAAACATGCTTTTCGTATTTTAATTTTTGAGGTACATAGCTTTACAGGTACATTAGTGCCTTCGACCCGGGGATGGGGGGTCACCCGGGGATATGTGGGGCTCCCGAACGCTCAACGCCGACGCTAGTCGCCGACGAATCCCTTACTTTATTAACGCAATAGAACCCAAAACAATGATTTTTGAAATTTTTGTCTGTTTGTTTGTTTGTTTGTACACGCTAATCTCAGAAACGGCTTACCCTATCTAGATGGGGTTTAAGTTTAAGCTTAACTTAACATTTAGTCTTTAATTCATGTCAATCGGTTCGTAAATAAAAAAGTTATGGCAATTTAAAGAATCACGTTGAACTTGCTGAACGTTTGTTGGCGCGGGTTAGGCATTTTCAAAAATGCTGCCCAAAATCACTTTTCTACGCGGGCGAAGTCGCTGGCACAGCTAGTAGACAAATAAAGTTATTTCAATACTAACTGACCCGTGCCCACTTCGTTGGGCATAATGTTAATAATCCTTTTCAGTTTTTTATATAGCCTATGACACTCAGCATTTATGTGGCTTTCTATTGGTGAAAGAATTTTTGTTCGGTAATCGGTTCAGTAGATCCCGAAATTTAACAATCACACAAACTTTTCTTGTTTATAATAATAGTATGGTTTATCAAGGAGATATTTAATTTATGTAATAAATTATAAAAATTGTATTTCATTTGCAGCTGATTCTACAATCAGTATTAAATGCATTATATGAGTCGGTCAGCATCCTGCTGAGAAGAAATGTCGAGAAAAGAATCATCTTAGACAATTTGGACGCTGTTATGCTAGCGTTTGATGAAATTTGCGACGGAGGGTATGTATTGTGTACATTAATACTAGTTTAAATCGTGAGTTAGACTGTGTTTAGAATATTGAGAACCCCCTTACCGGGGGTAGGTCTCTTTCGCAGGAGACCGACTGGGTGGGTACCCCCACAGTGCCAGACATTCTACCGCCTGAGCAGTGATGTGCGAATGTCACTGTGCTCCGGTCTGAAGGGCACTGTAGCCAGCGCAATTACTGGGCTAATGAGTCTCAACATCCGATGACTCTAAAGTGGGGAGCGTCTTTGTAGTGCACCCCTGCCCGGAGTTAGGCTTTATAGCAAAGTTCCGGGTAGCACTGCATCGGCTATGGGCTGGCGTTATTCTTACCATCAGGAGTGCGTCCAGCTCGTCTCCTCTCTTCATATTATAAAAAATAAAAAATAAAAAAAATTGAGAAACCTCCATTTTCTAAGTTGGTTAAAAAACTATAGATAATATTTTATTATCTGTTCTATGAACAATAATAATAATGAAAAGGTATTTAAAGTTGGGGGGGTAACTTTTACTAACTATAAAACAAAGGGATGATCATTAATCAGTCGAGCCTGACTGGCCTTTAGTCCTCAATGGAAGATGTCGGCAAATCGTATATATGCTAAGTCTCGAATAAATATCATAAGCGCGATTCAGAACTCGGCGCATTGGCTGTTGCTACAACGTAAAGTAATTATACTGTAAGAAGACATTTTTAAATGTTTGATTTTGCTGCTGCTGAAATTTTTTTTACGTTATAATTAATTAAAAAAAAACGGCTTCATGATAATATCAATTCAACAAAAAAATAATCGTTCAAATTGGTTCATAATCGGCGGTATATATTGCGTATAAAAAAAGTTTATCACCAATTTTCCACCCTTGGGGGGGAAATTTTTTGCTTCAAATTTGCATGAAACCAACCTTTTGATAATACCTATTCAAAAAAAAATATAATCGTTCAAATTGGTTTATAATCGGCGGAGATATTGCTTATAATAAAGATCATCCCTAATTTTCCACCCTTGGAGGTTGTTTTTTTTTATTAAATTTAAATGGGACCACCCTTGAGATATAACCAATACGCGGAAAAAAGATTCGTTCAAATCTGTTCATAATTGGCGGAATTATCGCGTAACAAACATAGAAAAAAAACACACCGGCCGAATTGAGAACCTCCTCCTTTTTTTGAAGTCGGTTGAAAATAGAAAAGGTTTACACCTAACAGTTTTAAATAAATTGTAATGGACGTTGCTCATTAAAATAAACACATATACAGTAATTAATGTACATTACAAAAACAGCCAATACAATATGTATTCATTCATGATAAGGGTGACCATCCTCCAAGTTGTAAACAACAATTTTATAAGGGCTTTCATCAATACATATAATAAAAACGTAACGAGTCGCTGTCTGTACATGGAAGATAGATGAGAAGAAAATTTATAGGATACCTTTATTAACGTAATAGAACCCAAAACAATGATTTTTGGAATTTTTGTCTGTTTGTCTATTTGTCTGTTTGTTTGTGCACGCTAATCTCAGAAACGGTCCATCCTATCTAGATGCGGTTTTCAATGAAATATTGTGGTAAGCTTCATTAACATTTAGAGTTTGATTCATGTCAATCGGTTGATAAATAAAAAAGCAATTGAAATAATCACGTTGAACTTGCTGAACGTTTGTTGGCGCGGGTTATTTTGTATTATAGGATAGTTTGTTTTAGATTAATACGT
>JADANM010006970.1:431655-447072 GCA_026213755.1 Eurema hecabe | reverse complement strand
CGACCAAAACCACACTGTGTTCAGTATTAGCATCCTGTAGGGGTCACTGGCACCTTCATAGATCCACCCTCCGTTAGAGAAGCATATAAACGTGGACATTTTTACAAGAAAAATTAAGTATTTAGTAAATGCGTAATTAAGTAATTAAAATGGCGTCGAAATAGCCTCTAAATGCTAAATTATAGTCTTATATATGAATAGCACGTGTATAACGTTTAAGAATGTCGTTGACCATGACTAATATATAATTAACAGATGTTTTAACCATAGTTTAAAACGTAAACAGATTCGCAGACAGAGGACAAATATTCCATGATTTGGCGTCTCCTTTATTGTATTAATTTATTCGTCTTATAGCGACGACCTGTTTTTTCAAGCGTAGTTTTAGTATTAGTTGCATTACTGACCTAGAAGGAACCGAGATGTTGTCGTCGCCGCCCATGAACAGCCATGTAACTTCACAGTTCTGGATTGGGTTGAGAGCTTTTCAACTACCCCCAGGATACGAAGGGTACACTGAACCAGGGTTTTCATGCATGGCAAATAATAGCCAAATGCATTCTGTAGTTTCTGCGTAGAAAACGATGTGAAATCATATAGATATACGTTCTCATTATCTTTTCTATTTATAATATTAGTAAGAATTGAGGTTAATAAAAAGCCAAGGAGGATACTTAGTTTTAAGCATGGTTGAAATGGAATCTCTAGTGAAAGGAGAGAGAAGTTAAGAAGTTCTCCTGAAGTGGGAAGATTTTTCGCTTGCCCATGAAAATCTCTATGAAGATTCCAATCTGCTTCAAAATTTCATAACCGGTAGTGCTAGTTTCAAGTATTTATAACCGATATCTCTGAAGAGATGCTTTCAAATTACGCCAGTTTAGCATAACCTCTTGTCACCATTATTCTGTGAAGGATATGGTCCTCCTCTGAACCAAAGCCAATCATTGGCTCGACCATTCGAACCAATGACTGACCGTTAGTCCCCAATAGTTCGATGTCGAGAAGTTGTATATATATACAGTCTCCAAAAAATATCATTAGCGCGATTCAGACCTCGTTGCCTTATTAGCGGTCGGTAAAAAACAAACCTAATTTTACAATAAGCTTCAATAAAAATATTCTTTTTATTCGTAATAAATCGCACGCGTCGTTTTATTAACTTTATCAATTCAAATACACCTTGGCAATAGGAGATAAGCATATGAAATTATTATTCGTAATCTCCTTATAGATTAATATTTATTATATCTATTTTGTAGATTACATACATTCTTTTATAATTACTACGTCATTGAAGGCCTGTGCTGAATACAGAACTATATTAACATTAAAATACCTTTTTTGATAGTGGGGAAATCCTCATAGGATACCCATGGACCTCGGGGAAGGACCACGGGTTATGTCGGACTTCTACCGACCAAAACCCCACTGTTAATCGTTCTGCCGCAGTGAGTGGGGATCCCGGGTACCTTACCAGACTCTTCCGCGAAACACTAAAATACCTGGGTAACACTGAAAGTTTTTAGAACCGCCCATTTAGAAACATTTCTAATGAAATTTTTTTTTAAATTTTAATTTTAGAGTTCTTTGGTAACCTTATGAGGTATTATTCATTTGTCATTTGCCTTTATTTTTTTTATTTTTTTATTTTTTTTTACATACACTACCATTACAGTATACCCAATTCGATAGTGTATTCATTCAAAAAAACAATCCTTTGTACAATAACAGTAGGCTACTTTTGCGAACTCATTCATACTACAATTAAATACCTATGTCAATTTGCATCGCTAAAGCATTGAGCAATTATGAATTTGCGGCAAATCTAAAACATTTGTTACACGTAAAAATGCACATATCGCTAGTAAATTTTGGGGCCATGATTTATTATATTTCCTTAAACAGAAAATTACTACCTAATGATATTATTCTTGTGTCCTTTAGAAGTACGTTAAAGAATAGCAGCGATTTACTTTACCGTATTACACATTATTAGGATTTTCTCTTTATTCAATTACCAAATGAACAAATTAAGAGGTTTGCAACTGCTGTACCACAAAGCGAAACTTCTGCGATTTTTACGATATTGTTCTTAGATTTTCCGTATCTCTACATAGTATAAAACAAAGTTGCTTTCTTCTATCTATCTCTACGTATGCTTAAATCTTAAAAACCACGCAACCCATTATGCGTAATAGATAGAAGTGATTCAAAAGAAAGGTTTATATATTGTATATTGCATAAAGGTATAAATTTGTTTTATTGTCATTAAATTCTATTTAGTATTTTTTGCTCCCAGAATAAACTTTTTCAGGCTTTCCTATTTCATTGCAACCGTTCTCTCGTTCTGTTTGAAGTTGAAATAAATAAATAAAATCCGTGATTGCAGAATCCTGTCATAGAGTAATAACACCTAGAACCGCAATATAAGCACGTAAAGTAAAGCCATTTCAAAGTAGACAATTTTGTTTACTTACATAGATCTTCGCCTTTATCGTAGACTAGATATTGCCCGCGACTCCGTCCGCGTGGAATTTTATATAAACTTTGACGCCCCCCCCCCTCCCCCCCTGGGACCATTTTTTCCAGTTAACAAGTAGTAGACCATCCGCGTACCAAATTTCATTACAATCGGTTCCGCGGCCGTGAAAGCGTAAAATTGTAAAAAGTTTCAACCCCTCGCGCAACCTTTTGGGGGTTGATTTAAAAAAAAGAAGCCTATGTCCTTCCCCAGGCTCTAGACCATCTGTGTACTAAATTTCGTTGTAATCGGTTCAGTAGTTTTAGCGTGATGGAAAGACAGACAGACAGTTACTTTTGCATTTATAATATCATAGTATGGATTTAATTATTCCACATTTATATGCCAAATTTCTTATCATTATCTTTGGTTTAGTGTACGTGTCATCGAGTATAAGAACGTGCTGTTAACACCTACATATATACAGTTTCGGCTTCACTTACGGCGGACCGATTATTAAGGGACTATCAGTCTATGCGTTATACGTCTATGATACAATACAATAACCAAGAAACACGTAGTAATCAGTAAATAAGATACGTTATCGTTATCTCGGGCAAGTAGGCCGCTGTAATTGATGTGTAATCATTGTTACAATCATTAATGAAAAGTTTCGCATTATCAACTAGGAGGCCCGATCCTACCTGTAACCTTACCTTACACCCTTACCTATTACCCTACACATACCCTTTTTCAAAAAATATTCTGAACCAGCTGTTGCCCGCGACTCCGTCCGCGTGGACTTTCATATAAACTTTGACCCCCACCCCCTTTTATAGTTTTCATTATTTTTAATTTGTTTTTGCTTTATATTTATTTTTGCTATTCGAGGCGGGGACAAATCCAACGAACCAAAAACCATGAAAATTGGTGTAGCTGATCTTGAGTTATAAGTGTTGTAACAAATCCGTCTTTGTTTTATTAGTCCATTGCAATGTTACATTTTTAGGCCTAACCTTGCGTTTTTTAGAGGACGCAATATTATTTTTTTATATGTAACTTATATATAAAAAAATAATAATAACTTTTCAATGGACTATACATATCTATACTAATATATAAAGCTGAAGAGTTTGTTTGTTTGTTTGTTTGTTTGAACGCGCTAATCTCAGGATCTACTGGTTCGAATTGAAAAATTCTTTTTTATTGAATTGACCATTTATCGAGGAAGGCTTTAGGCTACATAACATCACGCTGCGACTAATAGGAGCGAAGATATAATGGAAAATATGGAAAAACGGGGAAAATAATTCATCTCTGAGGGCTTCCTTTGCGTGCGCTACGAAAACGGTTCAAGATACAAAAATAATATGTATGGAAGAATTATTCCTCTTTAAATGATCTAAAAAAAAGTCTGCGACATATCTTTCTTCTAAGATTGACTCACTATACCATAATAATAGAAATAGATCCGACGGGGACGAAGTCGCGAGCAACAGCTAGTATATTATAATAAGTATAGATAAAGGAGTCGGGTGTTTATGTATTTTTAATACTGACTTGTATAGCCTGTGTACATTTACAAGTGTTTAGTTTAAACTACTAAGATTAAAAATAATTAATTAAAAAATCATTATTTTCAGATAATAATGGCGAGTCTACACTACCTGATTTCCTGACTGACGACCGAAATTTAATAGACAATTTTAAATATTAAAAATTCAAAATGGAGGACACTGCCACCGAGGCGCGAAAAAGGAGCGTGGTATGTTATGTCTATATCTATATAATTCAACGCACAGCCTAAACCACTGGACGGATCGGGCTGAAATTTGCCATGCAGGTAGATGTTATGACGTAGGCATTCGCTAAGAGACGATTTTGATCAATTCTACCCTCAAGGGGATAAAATAGGGGATGGAAGTTTGTATGACAATCCACGCGGGCGGAGTCGCGGGCAACAGCTAGTTTAATAATAATTTTAATGTGAAGAAAGATGTTGTAACCTTCCCCTAAAGCAAGGGGAGGATCCTCGACCAGTCTACCACTGACTGGCCGTTAGCCCGCAATGGGAGATGTCGACAATTGTATATATATCGCAGTCGGATTGTACTATCCGCTGTATTACATTACGGCTAGCCAAGTTCAACTTTAGCCGAATTGTCTTGCGTAGTTTTTGTATCATTATAAAAAAAACTTGATTACCCAGCTTTATTTTTATAATGATAAATAACTAACATATAGCGACGAATACATTTAGGCGGTTTTTTATTTATCCGCATTCAATACGGCTGATCGTTGAACCGCTGCATTACAAAACGGCCCTGTTTTTCAAAATGGCTAGCCGTTATGTAATACAGCGGATTATACAATCCGCCTGCGACATATATACTAGTCTCGAACAAATATCGTAAGCGTGATTCACAATTCATTAATTACATAATCATCTCGTTATTTCGTTACCTATTGTACCTTTTTATTTTAAAAGAGCAACTATCAGAGTTCTTTTCTGTAGAAACAGCCTTCCGTACCGGTGGCAAATAATTGTTTTATAATACCATGATGATTCAAAAGTGTTACTATATGTAGCCTAGTTGAATAGAGATCTGTCTATCTTTGACTTTGTTAGTTAAGAAAATATTACTCAGCTCGAACTATACCTATATGTACTATATCGAAGAAAGGAAAGAGATAGTTCGATAATTTCCTCTTTAGTACGAGTATAGTGTTATTTCTTTCGCACGATGCACAAATACTCTGCTATTATATACCTACAGTTATCTATACATACAATAAAAACGTAACGAGTCGCTGTCTGTACATGGAGGATATATGAGAAAAAATATTATAGGAGACCTTTATTAAAGCAATAGAACCCAAAACAATGATTTTTGGAATTTTTGTCTGTTTGTTTGTACACGCTAATTTCAGAAACGGCTTATCCTATCTAGATGGGGTTTTCAATGATATATTGTAGTGAGCTTCACTTAACATTTAGTGTTTAATTCATGTCAATCGGTTGATAAATAAAAAAGTTATGGCAATTTAAAAAATCGCGTTGAACTTGCTGAACGTTTGTTGGTGCGGGTTAGGCATTTTGAAAAAAGCTGTTCAAAGTCACTTTTCTACGCGGGCGAAGTCACTGGCACAGCTAGTAAAAAATAAATATCTAAAATTCCAAAAAAATCTTTATTTCAATATTAGTTATAAGGTACTGGCAAATGTGAATAATAGTCTTCGTGGCAGCGATATTTTATATAGCCTTAAGCCTTCCTCGATAAATGAACTATCCATCACAAAAAACTTTTTTCAATTCGAACCCGTAGCTTCTAAGATTAGGCTGTTCAAACAAACTCTTACGGCCAAATACTCATACGCAAATTAAATTTAAGCACGCCTTAAGACTCGTAATATTGACAGAATTGTATGGCGAACTGTTAAATCGGACCGGTTTAAGTTGTACTTAAATTTAAGTTGCGTTTCAGTATTCCGGCATTAATCTTTATAATATTAGTACCAATTAGTCAAAATTTGGTTTATTACGTAACCGCGATTTAAACTAAAGGTTTAAACTACCTATTTGTAATGACTATACAATTACAATGTTTAGAAGATAACAACCAGTCGTGCTTATAAACATCTGAACGACACGTACTAACAATATCATTGTATGTATATAGTATTGTATGTGTATACATATACAGTGTGTCACAAAACATGTGTCCGATACTGTAGGGTAATATTCTATTTCTACAAACATTTCCGAATAAAATTTTATAAAAATCTATACGGAAAAATAACAGAGCAGTGAAGTTTTAAAAATTAGATTTGAAGTGCAAATTTTACCCAAATTTTGGGAAATTCTCAATTGCTGGCAACATGGCTATCAGCATGTCTCTTTCGCACCCCAAAATCGTAAATAGTACGAGAATGTAGGGCGGTGTGGCCATGTAAGTGTTGCAATTTTACTTTTAATTTTAATTTATTAAAAATAAATTTGTTATTTATTAATAACAATAGCAAAATAAGGCCCTACTTTCGCTATATATTAAAAGGTTCTCGGACACTAGTTTGGTAACTCACTGTACTTAGTTAATAGTAAATGAATTGACTCATATGTTTCAACACGTGTATTATATCTCTTTAAAATAGTTTTAGTAATCTAGTTAATTAATAGCGAAATTAAATTTAATATTAATAATACTAATTATAGCTCGCGGCTACGTCTCCGTCGTTATCCATCCTACTAATATTATAAATGTGAAAATTTGTGAGAATGTATGTATGTTTGTTATTCTTTAACCCAAAAAAGGCTCGACGCTTTAGTTTAAATTGGTATTGAGATACCCTGGATACTTTGCATCCCAGTTTTGTTCCTGTGTTGTATTGTCCCGGAACAACGCGGGGCACTGCTAGTTTAGTATGATTTAGAATTAAGGGGGCGTCCATAAATTACGTGAGGTGTTTTTTTTATTTTTGTTTCAATCAGAAAAAAAATTGCGTGATATGATATTTTACGAGACCCCCTCTCTCCAACGTAAGATTAGATGAGATTAGACTCGACCCCCTCCCCCCCTTGAATACCTCACGTAATTTATGGACGCCCCCTAAGAAGTTTCAAAAATAAAATAATCTTTGAATGACTTTCGGTTGAAATGAATTTATAGTTTGACTTCTTGTACGTACAAATTTCTTTACCATAATAGTTATAGTGAGTCAATCTTAGAAAATAGACGTAAACTGTAGATAGAGGGAAACAATTTTTAACCGACTTCAAAAAAAGGAGGAGGATCTCAATTCGTCTGTATGTATAATCTTTTTTTTATGTATGTTCACTGATAACTTAAATATATAATATAAAATATATAGATAAGATAAATTATAAAATATCTATTGAATCATTTCTATATACTAAATGAAAATGCGTATTACTTTGTGGGAAGCAAATTTATTTTTTGCTTTTTAGTTTGAAGTCGGTTTATTTTTTGTTGAAAATTATTTTTCTAATACATTTTTTGGGTATCTTATACCGTTAAAGCAGCTCAAGCTAGAAAAGTCCACAAACATGAATAATTTTCCCCGTTTTTTCCACATTTTCCATTATTTCTTCGCTCCTTTTAGTCGCAGCATGATGTTATATAGCCTAAAGCCTCTATAATTGAACTATCCGAAACAAAAACAATGTTCAAATTCGAACCAGTAGTTTTGAGATTAGAGCTTTGACGATTCAAGTGTAGCGTAAAATACATATTTGACTTGGAATTCATAGGAAATATGATTAGGAATATTTATTTCAAGACTTGACTTGAAGTGATAATTCAGGTTAAGCAAACTGCGCGCAGTCACAACTTGGATGGGTTGTCATATTGTCTTCGTACACGAGTATGCTATTAATATTTATTTGTCAGTTTTAAATGACAAAGTTGTATCTAGATATCTAGGTACAGTCGAACGCAGAAGTATATTAACCCAAAATTTTTTCTTTGGTTGAATTGATGAAGGAGAAAAGTAGGAAACATTTATTCCTGAGCACATATATTATAACACTAAACAAGATACAAATAAACACACAAACAAAAAAAAACACATATACGATCGAATTAAAAAACCTCCTTTTTTGAACCCGGTTAACAAATCAACACAGACAACAAAAGAGTATGTACGCTTAAATCTTAAAAATTTACTAGAATCTATTAAACATACATGTAACATATCTTAATATATATAAATTACGTGTCACGTTGTATGTCCGCGATTGACGCCTAAACTACTGAACCGATTTTAAATTAAATTTGCACACCGTGTGCAGTTTGATTCAACTTAAAAGGTAGGTATTGCCTTGTTCGGTATTGCCCCGGGAACCGGGGTAGTACGAGGGTAGTAGTAATTTAGTAAATTAAAACTAGTCATTAACTTAAATACTGTAATTAATTTTAATTATATAATTAAACAGTTAATAATTACCGTAGTAATTATTTAATGTGATATTAGTGCACATGTATTTAAATGGATTTTCAACTGCTCGAAATACTTTTGAACTTTAAAGATTTAAGCATACATACGGACAGACAGAAGGTGACGTTGTTTTATACTATATAACAATGAAGTATAGATTCCTGAGAAAAATATAACGTGGTCAGATAATAAATAAGTAAATAAATTTTGCAATTGTTTTGTTGTCAGTAAGATTTAATTACTCTGTTCATTATCGTCTGGTACAGTCGATTACAAAAGTGTATCACATTTAACATAACAAAACGTTTTAACACTAAAATATTTTATCATTTGTAAGGGTGTTCCCTATATTTGTAAAATTAAAAAACTTGGCCACGCACCACCCCCTTGTGGAATCAGCTCTCTCATGGTATTTATAATGAATTATGACTTGGGGTGCTTCAAGAAGAGAGCGTACATCTTTCTAAAAGGCCGGCCCCACTCCAGAGCTGTCAAGCTCTGCGAGTGTTGATGGGCGATGACCACTTTCGATCGTCCTAATTAGGATTTTTTTACTTCTTCAAAATTTTGCGCTAATAACTTATCTATTTAATATAATAGGTTGTTAGTATACTTTTTCACTCGACTGTACATAGGTAAACATAATATTATCCCTATACATTGTATTTTATCGTGTTAATGAAAAGTTATATTTTATTAATATAGTAATCGTTATTAGTAGAAGTGTTTACAGACAGACGTTTAGTGGTTTTTTTATAATATATGTATAGTGAAAATATAAAATGCATTTTTTCATAGTAAGTGTTTCTTTTCCATTTTAATATAACACTAAGTCAAATATATTTCACGTCCTATCCTACTAATATTATTAATGTGTACGTTTGTTATTCTTTCACGCAAAAACGGCTGGACCGATTTAGTTGAAATTTGGTATGTAGATAGGTATTATCCTGGATTAACACATAGGGTACTTTGCATCCCGGTATTGTTCCGGGAACGGAAACAACGTGGGTATAACCGTACTACTTTTTGACGTAGTTTTAATAAAATACTCAGTCAAATTACTAAGTTTATTTTAAAACTGAAATGCTAAAAGTTAATTACAAGAAAAAACTTGGTTATATTCCAAATAACGTGCTATACGCTAAGTTTAATTTTTAACGGTTATGCAATTTCTGTGGTTGTTAAATTTAATTGACGATTGTAAAAGCGATAAATCTAAAACATATTGTTTGCTACATAGTATAAAACAAAGTCAATATCGCTGCCTGTCTGTCCCTATGTATGCTTTAAAAATCCTTAAAACTACGCAACGGATTTTGATTGATTCTTTAGGAAGGTTTATGTGTATAATACATGCAAAATATAGCAGAGAAAGACAAATAGCAGGATAAATTTAAATGTTTCTAAAGTGATGCCGTAAATAAGAACATTTTTGCGCTTATAATGTAAACGCTGACTAAACCCTACGAGATAGACCAAAATATTGTACTAAAGTATTGTCCACCTTAAAATGTTCTACAAAAAAGTCCGCGATGGCATATGTCTATCTCTTAGGGATAACCCACCATAACCATTTTTAATCTTTTACTAATAAATGGTTATTTAAGAAGTGATTTTTAACTATACAGGATTAATCCTTATCCACTTAAGTACTTTAATTAATTGTGCATTTATTATAGATCAAATAGGTTTTTACAGCATGTAATTTAAGTGAATAGTTCCGAAGATATTACAAATTTTAAATGCAGGGACGTAGTTGTTGCGGTACCGACCGCGGGTTGACAAAAAAGCTGTGAACGTTGTGTATGAGGACATTCTGTAGTTACATAAGCATTGCACCCGTGCGAAGCCAGGGCGAATCGCTAGTATTATATATGTGAAACTAAGAGTGTTTGTTATGCTTTTACGCAAAGACTACTGGACCGATATCATGAAATATAGTAAACTTATTTGTTGAGGTATCGGAATGAACATATGCTACGTCCTATCTATACTAATATATACATCTGAAGAGTTTGTTTGTTTGTTTGTTTGAACGCGCTAATCTCAGGATCTAATGGTTCGAATTGAAAAATTCTTTTTTTATTGAATTGACCATTTATCGAGGAAGGCTTAAGGCTATATAACATCACGCTGCGACTAATAGGAGCGAAGATATGATGGAAAATATGGAAAAAACGGGGAAAATTATTCATCTTTGAGGGCTTCCTTTGCGTGCGCTGCGAAAACGGTTCAAGATACAAAAATAATATGTATGAAAGAATTATTCCTCTTTAAATGATCTAAACAAAAGTCCGCGACAGTATATGTCTATCTTCTAAGATTGACTCACTATAACATAATAATAGAAATAGATCCGACGGGGACGAAGTTCCGAGCAACAGCTAGTTTTAGATATTTATTTAACTGATACAAAAACGCTATATTACATAAACAAGCAAAACCGGGTGATGACTAATTCACGTAGGCAGTAACACTTTTCAATTTCCAAAACACACTTTTAATTTTATCGTCCACTTTCTCCATATTTCTTTACAGAATCGAATATTTGACGACCGCTTGGCGCAGTAGGTAATACACCTGCCTTCTGCGCGATGGGTCGTGGGTTCGATTCCCACACCGGAAAAATATATTTGTAATTTACATTTGTATTTTTCTGGGGTCTGGGTGTTGCTATGTATTGTATGTATGTATTTACAAAAGAAAAGTAATGTATATGTAATTTATTCCGTTATCTAGTTGCCATAACACAAGCTTCGGCTTAGCTTGGAACTAGATGGCGCTGTGTATAAATGTCCTGAAAATATTTATTTATTCATTATTTTATTTATCTTATACCATCACTTTAATCTCTATCTGTCTTTTGAGACCCTATATTTTAGAACTAGCGACCAGCCCCGGATTTGCACAAGTATATCATCCATGTATTACATGTCGCAGAGAGTGACGTCGTAGCAGTTGTAGTGATGCTGAGGTAGTGATTATTTGCTTCATGATGGCTCTATCTTAGGTTCTTAATAAGTAAAACTTCAGAGTATCATAATAACGGCGTATATTCAGCTTCAATACAAATTTTACAATATCATTATTTTCACAATGCTGACGTTTTTATAGCAACTGACAAATGCAACACAAATCTTTTTAGTTTGAATTTAAACATTCTAATAAACCAAGGAGGTTCGACTAATTAACTAATATTGCAATAGCACTATCTTGATTATTCTTTTCGTCCATCTGCTTCTGATATACATATAAACCTTCCTCTTGAATAACTCTATTATAACAAAACAAAAACGGTTGCCTATTTCTAAAGATGTAAGCACACATACGGACAGATAGAAGAAGGCACTTTTGTATATAACTATCTAAATAACTTTACAAGTTTTTAAAATTGTTAAAAACGAAACGTCTTAATTAAAATAAAAATGAATCTTTTTAAAATTGACATAACTTAAGATTTAAGCAAATATAGAAGAGAAAGCGACTTGTTCTATAAATTTTTTTGATTAAGATACAATAAGTAGATAGGGAAATTTAATAACTGTCAATAAAGTAGAAAATAAATTATTGTTACAGAAAACAGACAACACAGCAGTGGAGATGTCCGAAGTAGCTGAGAAGTCTGAAATTAATGGTCACACCAACGGAGAGGTATATTTAAAATTTACTTTGAAACTGCACAAAGGAATTCTTACTAATATTATTAACTTTCTTATCAAAACACGCCAATGTGTTTGCTGCTAAACTGGCGGGTACGGTAAGCTCAAGGCTGAAAAGAAACAGCGTGCCCAATCTTCATTCTCGTTTCGCTTAACAGTGTGGGTGGTCAGTGGACGCTCCTTGTACCTAAATATATATATATAATAACAAATTTTAATAGATAAATAAATAGCTAAATGTCACATGATCACAGATTGCTGTGCTATGCAGGATACAAATAAAAATATTGAATTTATGAGGATATATGTGTTGCTCTCTCACGCAAAAACTACTAAATGGATTTTGACGTAAATTGGCAAGCGGGTAGATCAGACCCGGGACTAACAAATACTATACTATTTATCCCGGTATTATTGCAGGAATAGAAACTACACTGGTAAAACTTTAATCGGCGCTTATTTTAACGATGTTTTTATGACACTGAAGTTGGCCCTTATATCTGAACTTTTTACTATATTTCCGATATCTCGAATAAAAATAGGGCTATGAAAACGAGACCGAATGAATTTCATTCATTGGTTCGAAATCTTCGTGTGGATGACATCCAATTTTTATGTTTTTTTTATCTGAAAATTTTTAAAGCTAAAACAAATTTTTTCCTGGTTCTCCAACTTTTTCTCACCAAGTAAATTTTATTTTTATTGTTTTATTGTAATAATTAGATGAAATACTACATGTGGATTTTTTGCTTTTTTCGAAAATGTTTTCGGTTTTTTTGATAGCAAATATCTGCCAGAAAAATGGATAGTATTATAGTTAGATGTTTGTTCCTCTTTCACACAAAGAATACTAAATTGATTTGGCTGAAGTTTGGCATGCAGGTAGTTTAGACCCCGGATTAACTCAAAGGACTACTTCATATCCCGGTATAGCTCCAGAAACTGGAACTACCCGGCTAAAACCGTAGGGCCCGCCCTATATTAAGCTATTAGCTAGCTACCCGCTCCGGCTTCGTTCACATATATTATGCTTGCATTATACATGTCGCAGAGAGTGACGTAGTAGTTGTAGTGATGCCGAGGTAGTGATTGTTTGCTTTATGATGGCGCTTTCTTGGGTTCTTAATAAGTAAAACTTAAGTTACATATTCACGGCGTAATGCTCCAATTATAAATGATACAATATCACAATTTTTACAATGCTGTCAACCCTTTTGTAGCAACCGACAAATTCCACACAATTCTTTTAAGTTTGAATTTAAACTTTTTAATAAACAAAGGAGGTTCGACTAGTTAACTAATATTGAAATAGTTTTCATTATCTTGATTATTCTTTTCGTCCATCTGCTCCGATATACATATAGTGAAGTGCAAATGTCATTGTGCTCCGGTCTGAAGGGCACTGTAGCCAGCGAGATTACTGGGCTAATGCGTCGTAACATCTTGTGACTCAAAGTGGGGAGCGTCGGTGTAGTGCACCCCTATCCGGAGTTAAATAGTTCCGGATAGTATTGCATTGTTTATGGGCTGGTTCTCTTACCTTCAGGAGTGCATCCAACTCGTCTCTCCACTTCATGTATAAAAAAGCGCACGAGAATTGGTTGCGTAGTTTCAAAGACTCAAACATACATAGGGATATAGGAACAGAAAAAGCGACATTGTTTTATACTATGTAGATGATATCCTCATCTTTATAGTTTTCCCGGTATTAACATAACTATATTAATATTTATGTATTTGTATTTATATAATATATGTATGTATACTATTTTATTATGTATATTCATTTATAATTGTTGTTATTCATTCTTTTTAAATTAAATCCACACTTTTCGCCTACCCTTCCATTCTCTTGTATTACTAATGTTCTATATCGGGGTTGCCTGGAAGAAATCACTTGAAGTGATAAGGCCCCCTCTTACATGTAAATTTCTTTTATCTGTCTAACTGTTAATATTCCTTTGTCGTAATAAAGGGTAGAATAAATAAATATAGTAATAATAAATATACATGGTCCAGGTATTCCACGAACCCCTGGATTATCAGCCTTCAGGATGGCTGGAAGTTACCCTGGAGAAAGTCGGTTCCTCTACCGATATCTTCATCAAGAAGAATGGGTCAGCCATGAAGACTATATCGGTGTTCATCATCAATGGTCTAGTGATAGGATTCTTTTTTGGATGCCTGTACTACTGGTTGACTATTAGTAAGTATTAGCTCGGGTATTAACAAGTCAGTATTAGAAAAACGCAAGCAAAATGACACACACATAGACAGACAGACAGACACGTCAAACTTATAAAAGTTGTTGTTCTTTGTAATGTACAAGTGATAACCTTTCATTTGATACCCCACTTGAGGATATTTGCAGACATTCGGTTTTTCTGCCCCATTTTAACCCCCCATAATATAAACGGCTCAATCGATTTTCATCAAACATGTCTAGGAACACTCACCCGTAAAACAACTGTAATACAAAAAAAAACGAAATTGAAATCGGTTTATTTGTTCGTTAGCTATAATGCCACAGACAGATAGACAAACACGAAAGTTCGTGTTATAAGTATAACACCCCTCTTTGCGTCGGGGGTTAAAAAGGTATAATATCGGATAAATGGCAAATTTATATTCTTTTACTAAATTCAATTACTATTGAACGGACTTATAAATATTTGACAATCAAACCAAACAACTTTTATTGTTGATATATGTAATATATTTTTTATATGACTTTTCTATGTATGATGCATTTATTATACACTAGCTGTTGCCCGCGATTCCGTCCGCGTGGATTTTCATATAAACTTTGACGCCCCCTTCCCCCCTTATAACCCGTTTTTCCAGTTAAAAAGTAGCCTATGTTTTATCTCAAGCCCTAGACCATCTTTGTACCAAATTTCATTACAATTGGTTCAGCAGTTTGGCCGTGAAAGTGTAAAATTATATAAAACTTAAAACCCTCGCGCAACCTTTTGGGGGTTGATTAAAAAAAGTAGCTGTTTGTGTACCAAATTTCGTTCTAATGAGTTCAGTAGTTTTAACATGATGGAGAGACAGACAGACAGAATTACTTTCGCATTTGTAATATTAGTATGGAAGTATGGATACCTTCCTTCTTTGAAAAAAACTGCATCAATATCCGTTGCGTAGTTTTAAAGAAATAAGCATAAGAAAAAGGCGACTTTGTCTTACAATGTACTATACTGTGTAATGATATTTAACTATTTTTTTTTAAGGTAAGGAGCCCTTAGAACTATGCTACGGTTTTGGAAGTCTAATCGCCTTCTTGAGTATAATATACTTCTTCCTCATATACTTTTTGGTGGTCAAAAGATTTTT
>JADANM010006970.1:370340-384323 GCA_026213755.1 Eurema hecabe | reverse complement strand
TAATGAAAACAACGAATAAATGCATTAATGGCAAATTAATGACACGCAAACGATAAATCTCTGTGACAAAACACAAAACTCTGTGACACACGATCGAGGTTCTGTCATTTTTAACACACAATTATAATTATAAAAATGAAACACAGCTTAAATACCTTTGTAAAATTGAAACTGTTTTTCTAGACTTTAAATTTATCTCGTGACATTACAATCTACCGAGATATTGTAAAACGAAAAACACTTCCTACTAGATAAAATTTTTCCTTACATAAAAGGAAATTTATATAAAATATTACAGTATTAAAGAAATACTTTTTCAAAAAATGTGTTAAAACAACATCGAAACATCGATCGCATGCCACCGCTAATAGCTAAACACGAAGCCACCTACGACTACCGTCAAACTTAATGACAATTAATGACACTTAACGACAATTAATGACACTTAATGACAATTTACGACAATTACACTAGGTGAATGTACATCGAGAGACTGCAACGTATCAAATTGTAAGACTCATTTTGGAGGTAATCGTGTTTGAGCTGTGATTAATTATTATTATTATATTTAATTTTTTTATAAAATAGTGCTGTTTCACCGATGTGTTGTTGGGATCTGCAACGAAAATAATAAAATGTAAAGACTAGGTGCAATGATATTACATTAAATGGACACAAAATAAATTTCAAGGCCTGGGTACTATCGATATCTTCCAATATGACAATTACATCAGTTTTAAAAGAAACGTTTAGTAGTAGTCTAAGCACATAATTTTATGCACTTTTCTATCTTCTATTTGTTCTATCTTTTTATATATATATTTTTTTTATATGTTCTGTTAACCTTATGAATTTCTATTTCTAAGTTGTATACACAATTAAGAGCAGCACATGTTTATAACATAAGTAGTTTAATGTAATTTTACCTGTATCTATCTATTGTGTAAGCTTCTCAGTGTATCTAAATAACTATAAATAAATAAATATGTTATTAGCGCGTTCGCGCGTGTGTGTGAATGTATGTATGTGTGAATGTGTGTGTCTGTATGTCTGTGTATGTGTGTATGTGTGAATGTGTTTGTGTGCGCGCTCACCGGCCGCTCACGACATGGAGGAGCAGGGCAGCGGCGGCGAGCCCATCTGCGTGAGCACGCGGTCGAGCCACTGCAGCGGCCCGTTCAGGTGCAGCTCGATCCAGCACGGCGTCGACGTCACCGTCTGTCGCCTGCACGCAAAGTCAAAGTCAAAGTCAAAAATATCTTTATTTAACTAGGCTACATATAGTAACACATTCGAATCATCACGGTATTACAAAACATTTACCACCGTTTCGGAGAGCGATTTCTACAGAAAAGGAAACTCAGACAGTTGCACACATAATATAAATATTTCACCTTACACCTTTATACAGGTTGTTTAAAACTTAAGCCCGAAAAAGTAAAGCGTATGATGACCCGGAGACACATCGGAGACTCCATTCCGACGCTGATTTTTGGCACAATGATTTTGTGTTTGAAATTTAGTTCTCATTTTCATTTCCAACCCAGCATTAGATACTTATGCGCACGCGATCTATTTAGATAGCAAGTTGAGGATACATTACTGTATTTTTTATTAAATTCTTACAATGTGTCCGCCAGGCTTGAAGCTTTGTGATAGTTTACAAGGGTGGTCCACCAAGCAATTTGTTAGACCACCCATGGCTAAAAGCTTCGAGATATTACCACCTTGATAGCTAACAGGGTGGTCATCTACCATCACTGGTGGTCCAGTATGGTCACCTGCCATCACTGTTGGTCTAGTATAGTCACCTACCACCACTGGAGGTCCTGTATGCTCATCTACCACCACTGGAGGTCCTGTATGCTCATCTACCACCACTGATGGTCCAGTACTGTCATCTACGACCACTGATGGTCCAGTACGGTCATCTACCATCACTGTTGGTCTAGTACAGTCACCTACGATCACTGCTGATCTAATATACTCATCTGCCACAACTGGTGGTCCAGTATGGTCACCTACCACCACTGTTGGTCTAGTAGTCACCTGCCATCACTGTTAGTCTATTATTCTCATCTACAACTGGTGGTCCAGTATGCTCATCTACCACCACAGGTGGTCCAGTAGGCTCATCTACCACCACTGGTGGCCCAGTACGGTCGCTCACCTGTACTCGGCGCCCCAGCCCTTGACGAAGCTCATGCGGATGGTGCACATGCGCGTGAGCTGGAACACCGCCTCGAAGCCCTGGCACACCGACTGGCTCAGCAGCGCTGCGAACTCCTGGTTGTTGAATATCTTCAGGTTGCACCCTGGAATGACCACAACACATTATTACTTGTACGTTAAATATATTTATTACACAGCAAATAATGCACATTAAAATTAACATATACTATACTAGCAATACCCTGGGCCCGGCTACACATAGGTATTGTAAATCTATACAGGGTGTACAACATAGATAGTCCGGGATCCCTGGTCATCTTTTGCAATTGATTACTATCAAGCTAATTTTTCGTGAGTAGCTTTATTTTGATGAGACGCCCAATAATTTCCTATACCAAACCCTCGATTGTGGTAGCTAACTGAGGTAGCAAGGATAAAATATGTCGATTTGGTGATTCTTAAATATTTATTACTAACTGATTTTTTTTATGTTATATCTCAAGATAATTATCTAAATTACTTGAAAAAATATTTGTCCTACAAAATCTATCTCTTTTCAGCTTTATAACATACTAGTTGACTCATGCCAACTTCGTCGGGCATAATGTAAACAATTTTTATTATTTAGCCTGACACTCAGCAGTAATGTGGCTTTCTATTGGTGAAAGAATTTCAAAAATCGGTTCAGTAGATTACCCCTTGTCATATAGACTAGCCGCGCCCGGTTGTCATCATACATATATCATTATGCTGATGCATCATACACAAACCCTTTGAATCATTATCTGATTAATAAAAACGTATAAAATATTGGTTGAATTGTTTTAATGATTTAAGCATACATAAGAAAGCGACTTTGTTTAATATTTTGTAATTATAATAAACTCACCGGGTGGTATTTTACATACAGTGGCAGGATGCCATCCGTAGCGTTGATTGCAGTTCGGACTCTGAACGAATATCGATGAATCACTGAGGCATTCAGCGAACACCTCGCCTGTAATGTCACGATACGCGGTTTCAAATGTAACGCTTTTGTAGAGACAAAACATATTCGTATCTCTTTCACTCTTAAAAGCCTGTAAGATATTGTGACATGATCTTTGATTTATAGAGACAAAATATATCTCTATATCTTTCACTCTTGTACAAAGATTAGAGGGCTGTTAGAAGGCAGGTATTGTAATGTGATCTTTCATTATAATTCTAGTTTTAAGACACTTATGGTTATTCTTATTTAATAATAATCTATCTCTTTCACTCTTGTATAAAACGGCTTAAGGCTGTTAAAAGGCAAGCATTGTCACATTGTTTTTTTCTTATAAAATTATTGGTAGTCCTATTAAATTAACATGAGAAAGACTAAAAACCCGTGATGCCTTGTTGGCTTAAACACTGTTGAGCGCGGGCCTAGATGGCGCTATGTTATAATAAACATCATAACATAATATTACTATCTTTACAACTTTCAATTCAAAAACCGCGTACACACTAACCTCCTATGTAATACAGTCGAACACCTTTGCCGATGTGTCTGCGGGTTTGTTCCACCACTTCGTTGCGGTTCACGTTCGAGAGCAGACCCAGACAGAACCTGGGGGCGAGACTTGTATGTTAATATATTTTTCTATACGATTCTAAGATGTACGAAATTAAATGGGTTTATGAACTGTAGGTGTCTTAAAAGTATTAGAAAATTACCTTGAATTCGGACCAATTTTCCATAACAAACATGTTCTGTATACTGTTATTTTTAACATACTGATTAATTTATTTTATTCTATGAATAGAAATAGAAATAGAAATAGAAAAAGACAGAGACAGACAGAGAAACAAACACATACAGATACAATGACTCACCGCTCACTATTACTCGGATCGGTGAACCCATCAACTGTGATGGAAGGCTGCGAGGCGTGGAAGGTCTCCCCCACACGGGTGTTCAGCTCGTAGTAGCTGATGCTGCACCAGAACGCCGGCTCGTGGTACAGCACCGGAGCTGTCTCTGCCCCGAGCGAGCTTGGACTTAGACGGGTGAGGTCTGGGAATTTAGTAATTCAAAAATTTCAGTAAAAATTATTCCATATAATTTTCTATTAATATTTAAATAAGTGTGTATGTTGTGAACGTATGTAAGTGTGGCAACATTACGTGAATTGTAACTCTTTTGAATTGTGCCCATGTTTTTTAACAATTAATAAATAAATTGACGACCGCTTGGCGCAGTGGTAGTACAGTAATCTAGTTGCAACAACACAAGCTGTATAAAACATATATGCATTCAAAGGGAAATAAATTTTGGCTTTTTTCAATGAAGTTGGTTTATGTCCTTTATTATTAACGACAAAAGAATAATAATAAACAACAAAATTGTCAACAAACTCACTCATATTGTCGTTATGGTCCATCGGATCGCCGTCCTCGCTCATGTAGCCTGGCGGTGGAGTCTCCACTGTTGATGAACTCCTGGAGATGTTATATGTATATGTAATAAATAAGTTACAATAAAACTATAAACTGAGGTTTTTTATTTAAATATAGGTAACAACATAATTCTTTTGACAGACCATACTTTAACAGACTCTAAATAATCTCCCACAAAAAACTTGTTCAAGTAATGCCATTTGTGCGAGTAATGACATCTTGTATTTTTACTTTTAGCTTTTCCATCAAAGGATCTCTACCCCCTACTCCTTAAAGGACATACAACGCATTTAAGAAGCTTTTAGATTTATTATAATCCACGAGTGGTCATTTACCACATTAATAGAAAATACTCATCCTGCCTGAACCAATTTGGCCCATCCTTTTAATTTAATCTTCATTTAAATTTTTAAAAAGGAGAATATTTGCCAAAACAGAGTTTCTCGCCTGGACCAGTTTGACTCTTTTTTTAATCTTAATTTAAGTTTTTTTAGAGAATTTTTGACACAGTCTGTGAAGTCCGCTAGCTACAAATACTATAAGGATGCAGTGGCAACACTGACAGGTGCACAGTGGTGTTGCCCGGCACCTGCTGCGCGAGCGTCGCCTCCAGGTACAGGGCGCTGTGCGCGCTCACCACGCCGCTCTGCATCACGCTACTGGAATGTACACATCAAACTTTTGATTTATTTAATATCAAGAACATACAATATGAAGAGCGGAGGGAGATTTGTTTCTGATGATGTGTATACGTATATGTATATGTGTATACAGTAGTAACATTTATGGCTTTTTTATTTTATTTTGTACGAAGAAAGAGACAATACTCAAAGTATTGTGCCTTTCCCGAATATATGATCAATACTAATATAATAAAGCTACGTTTGAACTATGTTGCTATGAAGCTATATTTGAACGCTCTAATTTCAGAAACTACTGGTTTGAATTGAAAATTTTTTTTTTATTAAATAGACCATTTATCGAGGAAGGCTTTAGGCTACATAACATCACGCTGCGACTAATAAGAGCGAAGAAATAATGGAAAGAGTAATCGACGGGGACGAAGTCGCGAGGAACGGCTAGTTTTTTATAAAATTAAAATTACAGCAATGTATTTTAAGCAACTCGCCGCAACTCGAACGCGACGCTTAGGCATCTACGCAAATGTGCATTTAATTTATAGCTCTACAAAAAATCAACATGAGTAGTATGCAGTGATCACGGGGGATAGTATCTACACTAAGTATTTCACTATACAGGATGTAAATGTTTTAAATCTGAGAAACCGTAGATAGTGGATAGAAACAGTTTGTTGACTTAATTAAATATATTGTTATCATTTCATCTTATTTTAAAAAGAGCAACTATCAGAGTTTCTTGCCGGTTCTTCTCTTTAGAAGCTGCCTTCCATACTGTAGGTAAATGTTTTGTAAAACCATGACGATGAAAAAGTGTTACTATACGTAGCCTAGTTGAATAAAGATACTTTTGAGTTTCACATACTTATCAGTGTGCTCGTGCAGAGGCTGATGGTAGTCGTAGGGGGGCGGAGCCCTGGTCTCGTTCTCTGGACAACGGGGCACCAATATTGGTGGCAGGGCTGAAACACAAACCAAGAATAATAATATAACAATCACATATCTCGTCAGTAACGTTTGCACATAGTTAGCAGCAAGCAGCAAAGTCAAATCAAAAGTATCTTTATTCAATTAGGCTACATAGAGTAACACTTTTGAATCGTCATGGTATTTAATTTGTGCTCATTGCCATGTCTCTATAATTATAATATTTAAAAGAAAACAATTGATACAATTTCTGAATGTTGATTTATAACTACAAAATAATTCGAATAGGACTTAGCTTCGATGAGATTTCAAAAAATTTTACGATTAAACTGAAAAGACTGAGAGACTTGGCATTTTTTAAGATTTAATATGTTTGGTGAGATTGATATAGGTTATAAAAACCAAACAAACTTACGAGGCGAGTCAATCTTGTTGTAATGGTAAGGGTTGATGCACACCTCGTCTTTCTTCAACTGGTACGCAAACTCGCAGTGATCAACCGGTTTCAGTTCATGCTGGCTCTGAAAATGTTTCAATATTGTGCTGTTATGATATTTATTCAAATCTAAGCATATAATGTAGCATGTTGTTTTTATGGTAAGTTTTGAAAAAAATTCCTTACATCAATCCATTGTAGTCAGTCACTGGCCAGTCAGTTAGTCAAGTAGTAAGGAATAATACAAACCTTCCTTTGGTTCAGAATTTCATCTATATGTGTATAACATTTAGCTAAATGTTACAACTATATATCCATTAAAATAAAATATTAAATCATTACATCTATACTAATATATAAAGCTGAAGAGTTTGTTTGTTTGAACGCGCTAATCTCAGGATCTACTGGTTCGAATTGAAAAATTCTTTTTTTATTGAATTGACCATTTATCGAGGAAGGCTTTAGGCTACATAACATCACACTGCGACTAATAGGAGCGAAGATATAATGAAAAATATGGAAAAAACGGGGATAATTATTCATCTTTGAGGGCTTCCTTGGCGTGCGCTGCGAAAACGGTTCAAGATACAAAAATAATATGTATGAAAGTATTATTCCTCTTTAAATGATCTAAAAAAAGTCCGCGATAGTATATGTCTTCTAAGATTGACTCACTATAACATAATAATAGAAATAGATCCGACGGGGACGAAGTCGCAAGCAACAGCTAGTAGTATATAATAAAGTAGCTTTCTTCCATCTATCTATATCATCTATCTATTCTTGGTGAAATGGCAGTGTTGTATGAACAAACTTACTTGTAGCTGCGGCCAGCGCCACAGCCTGCAGTAAACTACATGTGGCAATCCCTTCCTATACTGACCATTCAATATATTGTCGTTGGGCTTCACTCTGCAACGGAAAAATTAAACTTATGTACTCTAAAACAATAAAATATTTTCAGGACACTTATCTATTCCTACTAATATATTTGTCCAATGAGAATTGATCCCACGACCCTTCACACAAAAAGTAGTTGTGCTAGCACTGCGCCTAGCCAAATATTTTA
This sequence comes from Eurema hecabe, assembly GCA_026213755.1. Classification (NCBI taxonomy): domain Eukaryota; kingdom Metazoa; phylum Arthropoda; class Insecta; order Lepidoptera; family Pieridae; genus Terias; species Terias hecabe. The sequence continues at coordinate 376,657 of JADANM010006970.1, read as the reverse complement.
ATTAGGTATAAAGCCAAGGGCGGAACCAGCTTTTGAGCCAGTGGAGGTCACATAATTTAACAACGAAAAAGTTGGTATTTTATTGAATGACAGAATATATAATAAAAATCATTACTTTTTAATAGAGTTGGATGTTTAAAGTTTTCAAGTTTGGCTGGCTAGGGTAGGGCTAGGCTTGTATACTTAAGTAGATTTTTTTAAGAATGATAAATTATTAAGGATTTGGTATGCCCAGCACATAATACACACTCCTATAGTATTATGGCACATAATTCAGTGAGTATTCATAGTAATGTAACATGAAAATTATACTTTGATATTTTTAATAGCTTTCTTTCTTCATAACATCCTTATTTAGTTTAAAGTTCTGTTACATTTAAAAACGAACAGTAGGCAAGTGAGTTCTTTGAGAAACACTTATTTTTTGAAAGAAAATATCCAAAAGCACACAAGGTAAATATATATAAAAGAAAGTCATGTTAGTTACACCATTTATAACTCGATAAAAGCTCAACTTGGCTGAAAATTGGTGAGGATGTAGTTTAGAACCAGGAGAAGGACATAGGGTACTTTTATCCAGTGTCCAGCTAGTTTTATATAAAAACAAATTAGCTTTGTAAACAAATTAGATAGATGTAAATTATAAAAATTCTAACAATCATAACATCAATAAAATGCCTGCCTTTACGAAAAAAGATATACACATAAAAACCATACATTAAAAAATAGGTACGTTTTTATGAAATATCCCACATATTATAATTTATAACATCGATGACACAACCGCAAATTTGTAAACTACGCAATAAAATAACAAAGTATTAAATAAAACTACATTAAATTATTTTAACGTTATAAAAACAGTAGTTTTTTTAATAATAATAATAATAAAAATACTTTATTGCCAATAACAATACAGAAATACACCTTCAACTAGAAATCAAAATACAGCAAATAGTGTTTCGACAATATTTATAAGAGGCGAATAATAATTAGAATTTTAAGTACAAATACAAACTTTATCGTATAATATATAAAACAATTACACGAATTATTCTAGGTCAAATAAATAAACCATGATAGTATACTTATCTCAAGGACATATCCTCAAAAGACATTCTTAAATTAAATCAATAAATTACGTTCATTCAAAAAACAACTTAATTACGAAAAACAAGTGACAGGAAATACTAATAAGAATCTAATTCGAATTACTTACAAATCGTATTTTTTGCAACACTTCTAATACAATGGGCAAAAACAAATCAATGTTCACACAAAATCACGCGAACACTTTCGAAAAAATTCTATTGAAAATCACACTGAACTTGCACCGGTTAAGCGCGGAACTTTTATTGAGATTTGAATTATTAATTAATTCCGTCGCAATAAAGCTAAAAAAACGCCGAGGTCCAAAACTCGTCGGCCATATTGACAAAACTTCAATTGTTTTGACGGCAATTTGACCTTGCGTCCCGTCTGCGATTATGTAACCAAACTGCGGAGGTGCTTGTACCGGGCGAGGTGAACGCGCTCCGAGGACATTGCATTCGGTCGGGTTATATTCGTTCATTTTAGGCGCGGAGTTTTCCTAGAATAGGTTGGTGCGAGTAGGCACTATAAGCGCCATATTGAATTTTCCGGTTTCGGGCATTTTGGTAGAAAATTGCAAGTTCAATGAACTGCATTTAGAAATTTAAAAAAAGTGATATTGATGAAATGTAATTTGGTAAATTATAAATTATATATAAAACATATTTAATTACTTCTGCTCTAAGCAGTATTTAGCAAATTGGTTATTTTATATGAACAAAATAGTAGGTAGTTCTAGCCTTCAAGTTTTTAATTATTTAATAACTATTAATACCTCTTATTACGCACACTCCTAACAAAAGAATTACAAAATAATTTGTGATGACGTCATGTTGAAATATGAATACTAGCAGCACTGTTCTCAATTAGGTGTTTTTCACAAGAAATAACAAATATTTATTTATCTTGCAACATCACATGTACGTTTAGATCAATTATTGCCAGCTGTATGACCACATATATCTATAGTTGTTATGTAGATGTACATATTTTATAATCTATTGAATATTTAATTCTAATTCTAACTTCAGGCTAACTTAGGCAGAAGCCTAATGGATATTTTTTTGGAATTTCAGTTTATGCTTGTTAGCCCCCTATGTAATATAAAATTTTATATGGCAAACCTCTCTAAGCTGAATAAGTATGTAGCTTTTAGATGAGGTACTTAGCACATTGTAACATTGGCAATGTAACTTTAACATGGTATTTAAAAGCCTTTTTATAAAAAAAATTCTTGCTTAAAAAATAATATTACCACGAAAACTGTTTGAAACATTTCGGTGTTACATTAAAAATTAAATAATGATGAAACATTGATTATGTATCATATCTTATCTATAAATATAAATAAAACCTGACAAGAACAAGTTGAACTTGCATGTAAAGGGTTCTGTATAAAATGTATCAAAAACTAAATTGTCATTACTCAGATTGCAAAAAAAATAAACCATTTTATAGTTTAATGACTCTTGTACAAAAGCTTAGAATTAATGTCGCTAAAGATTGTTATGCAGTCTGAAAAACACGTTTAATTTTTATTGCCAGTATTTCCATCAAAACTGTGTCTACACATGTAATACCACAGAGTATTAAATATTATATAGTTAAGATATTGTTTGAGCATTTTGTAATTCCAGAGATAATTAAATATTACCTATTGTTTGACCATTTTTTTTTAACTGACTGATTGAAATATCCAATAGATTAAATAAATTAGCTATCAATTTAATTTCTTATCAGATAAGACTGTCTTACAGGATTATGATAGTTTATTTTAAAGGTACATACAGATAAGGTCGATTTATTATCAAAAGGAATAAAATCTTGTCTTTACTAATATTTTTTCTTGGAAATGATTTTATTTACAATAAAAACTAAAATTATTTTATTATGTTATATGAAAGTTTACTAGTATAATTAAATTTATTAAATATTTAAGATGAATGATAAATAATTAAATATTTACCTGACTTATCAATACTTAATTATAGGTTCTCTTATTTATGATTAATAATAGTAGATAAATATAAATTAAACTGATCAATAAACTCTTAATTCTAATTCAATATTAATTTGATGTGTGGGCATTACTAAGTTTTAAAATTACGTCAGTCTTCTTATTGTAAAATAAACAGGAATAAGTTGCGTACAGATTCAGAGAATGTTATGTAGCACAATATATACAAAACAAAGAAAAAAAGTCAACTCTACTCTACCTCGGAATGGTTACACATTTAGTGTGGCTGCTCTGATTGGAAAGCGCCTTTTCCAATTCCTCGATCGCTCCGCTCTTCTTCAACTTCTTGACTAGACTCTTAACAGCTTTTTCAGACCATTTATCTTCAGCTGCCGAAGATCCTTCGGGACCTTTCTTCCAACCCAGCAGTCTCTTTACAACGGGCGGAGTTAGCGGAAACATTCCGCTTGGTTCCCTGCTACACAATCACTTAATAACTTGCATTAAAATCCTGTCGATACAATTGTTTACGCGATTATAATTGTCCGTATTTAGATTTTAGTTAGATTTATCGGCCATTATTAGATTGATCATTGAATGAAATAATTAATGTCACTTTTGACAATTTTTGACGTTTAACTTTCATGCTATCTCTTTCTCACACAACAATTGTTTCGCCTAGAAATTATTGTTTTAAGATTATGAATATTGTATGTTTAAACAATTTAAAAAAATTGTAAATGTCACTTTCACCTTCAATAATTGTAATTTTAATGCTTATTTTATACGCTAAACCCAACTGTGTATTGTAATGGGGTATTTTATATTTTATAATATACTAGATAGTATTACAATGAAATTATAATTAAATATTAAATTATAATTGCAACAAACGTAGAAAATGAATAGGGATTGATAGTACGATTTTAGAATTATAGTTTATAAACGCATAATAAACGTCATTTTATGAATCAGATTTGACATTACTATAACCCGCGCGATGGTTTTGTTTTTGAATCTTGGCAAAAACGAGGAGAATTGAAAGATAAATAATATTCTTTTGTTTTTCATGTATTGAATGCCAGTTGCATGTAATACAAGAATTTGCAGTGAAATACAAAGCTGGTTAGTTATTTTATTTTTCTTTTTATTTTAAAACTTCTTAGGTACAGTTAAACTTTTATTATTGAATTGGTCATCGGCTTTTTCTGTAAATAATATTAACTGGCCGCTTATAAAGTTTTTAAGTCAACATAAATATCTTAGGCTGGAAATTAAAAACCCGTAATGGGTGATCAACATCTTTGGCTTTTTATTTTAAAATATAAACGATTTTGTTTCTATCTGAGACTTTCTTTCAACTATTGCAAAGAATTCTAATAAGAATGTATTTATTACTTAATTATATAGACATTTCAAAATCCCGATATAACCTTAAAAAGAAAAGCATATAATAAAACATTAAGAATTGGTTGTACATTAATGTAAAACAAACAAACTATTTAACTTATATTTCTAACTTATAAAACTTACTAAACAACCTGGATAAGAAATAAATATACTTATATAACTGTAACTGTAATAATAAAAACACTTTATTGATGTATCATATACAAAACAAACATTAAAATGAAATTTATCAAAAGGCAGCCTTATTGCTAGGAAGTGATATCTTCCAGGCAACCAGAGTACTTTTTATGAGTTTATTCTGCTTACTACAATGTATGTTGGATAAATAACTTATAAATGTATTGATTTTAATATTTTTTGCTGTCATCTGATTAGCTAAATTTATATTTAAAAACGGATTAAAGTTTTGTGTCGGTTTATCTTTGGGACATTATAAGTTGAATATTCTTGAGTATTTTTCTTAAATAGCTGATACCCCTTTTCCACTTAAAAATAGTGTCCATTCTCATGCTCTTGAGTTTTAGCTTATCTGTGTACCAAATTTAATTACAATAGATTCAGCAGTTTTGTTGTGAAATCAAAATAGACAGAGATACTTTTGCATTTATTATTATAAATGTATACTACTATTGTAGTGTTTATAAATAAATGATTTTAGACATTCAAGATGGCTGACCCACCACCTTTAGTGCTATGTATGGACAATATCAACGGGGATGAAGTAACATTAAAAATTGAACCTCACGATGACTTCCGACTGTTTATGGATAAGGCTAAGTATGATAAAATAATTTAAATCCTTAGTAAATTATATCTTTAAGCCCTAAACGTAAGCAAAAATAATAGTTTGTGTTTTTTTTGAAGTTTGTATATGATCTATGATAAGTACTTAGAATACTTTTGGTGAGTTTATAAAAATAGTAAGAACATGCTATCTACCTTCAACTTTATAAAAATTGGACTATTGTTGATTGGTAGAAATTGCTTCCAACTGTTTATAGTTTTGTTCTTTTTTTACAGAATATCGATTAACAATAACTGCTTATAATTTTTTATTAAGTAAAAAATATTAAAAAACCTCTGTGAAAAAAGAGCAAGAGAGTCTCGAAAGTTAACTTTTTAATTTGTTAAACAAGTAAAATATTCATAACAGAGAAGTTTAGTGTTCGTAGCATTTGCTTTTCATATCTATAAACAGGATACACAAAATAAATGAATTCTACACGTTCTCTTTCAGATCGATGTTAGGCTTCGAAATCGACATAAACTCCATAACTGGAAACCAGCCTGTCTCCTTAGACGATAACATTTACCAATTCCTAATAAACACCGAACAAAACATGACCAGCACCTCCATATCCCAACTAGATGCTCTAGACTCCAATACCAACGACGATTTAGTTTACCTACTTGACGACGGCACACAAATAAGAGCTTCTCAGATCCAATTTGATAATGATGACCCTTTAATTGACCTCACGTCGGAGAAAATTCCCTTCGTCAAATATACGGATGGGCCTGATGACCATTACGATGTCAACAGCGATGCTACAAGCATCAAAGACGTCAACATCGAAAGCCCCGTCTCCCGATGGTCAAGCAAAAACTCCAGCCCTAAAAGCTTTGTCAACAGCCTTCCTTTTAAATTAGTTTGCAACAACACCTCCAATTTCGAAGCTCAATTCACGAAATACCTAGAATCTAGCGCCAAAACTTACACCACATTGAACACGGTTAATAAAAACGTGTCCCCAACAAGCATAATTAAAGATAACTTCAAAACTTACGAAGACAATTATCAGAAAAGCGATATTTTTACGCGCGAAGATATTCTTAATATGTTTAAAGATTCGCCGGT
>JADANM010006970.1:349589-367145 GCA_026213755.1 Eurema hecabe | reverse complement strand
ATGGGGCCTACCTAACTTTCGAGCGAAGACTTTCGATCCCCTATTTTGCAGAATTGCGTCCTCGATGGCTCGTGTATTAGAGCGACGGAGATCACGGCGCGTAAGTTTTCGGATTGTTAGGTTTAGGGCCCATATTACGAAACTTAAAGCTGATGATGGTAGATCCGTTACCTCTAAGTTTGAGATACTCGATGAAGTTGAGAAGTATTACGGACAGTTGTACACGTCGAAATCGCAAAAACCCGACATCCCCAGCGTTACTGACCAGCGCGCACCTTTAACGCGCCATTACACCGAAGACCTCCCGGACGTTGACCTCGGCGAGATCAAGATAGCTCTGCAACAGCTCAAAAACACCAAAGCTCCAGGTGGTGACGGAATTACCACAGAACTCCTTAAGGCGGGCGGAACTCCAGTCTTAAAAGAGTTAGCAAGCCTATTTAATTCCGTCATCCAACACGGTAAGACCCCGGAAACGTGGAGTGGGAGCGACGTGGTACTGTTCTTCAAGAAGGGAGATCAAACCCTCTTGAAGAATTACAGACCGATCTCGCTTCTCAGCCACGTATACAAGCTGTTTTCAAGAGTTTTGACAAATCGTCTCGCTAGAAGATTTGACGAGTACCAACGACCAGAACAGGCCGGGTTTCGATCAGGCTTTAGTACCGTGGACCACATCCATACTGTTCGGCAGATTGTACAAAAAACCGAAGAATACAATCGGCCGCTGTGTATGGCTTTCGTGGACTACGAAAAGGCCTTCGACTGCATCGAAACATGGGCAGTACTGGACGCACTGCAACGATGCCATATTGATTGGAGGTACATTGAGGTGCTAAGATCCTTATACAACGCCGCTACAATGACAGTCCAAATCCAGACGTCTAAGACGAAGGCGATCCAATTGCGCAGAGGAGTAAGACAGGGGGATGTCATATCCCCGAAACTGTTTACTAACGCGTTGGAAGACGTCTTCAAAACCCTGGATTGGACCAGACTTGGAGTCAATGTAAACGGCGAATATCTAACGCACCTCAGATTCGCCGATGATATCGTCATTATGGCAGAGTCGTGCGAAGACCTTGTCGAAATGCTGCGGTCCCTGAACGAATCTTCAAGGCGTGTCGGTCTCAGTATGAACTTAAGCAAGACCAAGGTCATGTTTAACGATCATGTCCCACTGGGACCGATATATGTGGACGGCACCCCTCTCGAAGTTGTTCGTCAATACATCTATCTGGGACAAACTATCCAACTAGGTAAAAACAACTTTGAGAGAGAGGCCGACCGAAGAATACAGTTGGGCTGGGCGGCATTTGGCAAGCTCCATCAAATTTTCTCGTCGCCTATACCGCAATGTCTGAAGACAAAAGTCTTTAACCAGTGCGTCCTACCTGTAATGACCTACGCTGCCGAAACGTGGACACTAACAGCAGGTCTGGTCCACAAGTTTAAGGTTGCTCAACGTGCCATGGAGCGGGCTATGCTCGGAGTCTCTTTGAAGGATAAACTCAGAAATGAGGTGATCCGAAAAAGAACCGGAATAACCGACATAGCTCGCAGAATTTGCACGTTGAAGTGGCAGTGGGCTGGACACGTTTGCCGAAGGACCGACGGTCGCTGGAGTAGACGCGTTCTCGAGTGGAGACCGCGGCTCGGTAAGCGTAGTGTAGGGCGCCCTCCAGCCCGATGGACCGACGACCTGAAGAAGGTTGCAGGCTGGGATTGGATGCGGAAGGCAGAGGACCGGGAGCTCTGGCGCACCCTGAATGAGGCCTACGTCCAGCAGTGGACAGGGATAGGCTGAGATGATGATGATGAATATATAAATAATAATATATCTAATATATAGTGAGTTATAAAATTTTAATTTGATTGACTTAACATTAATTTATGATAACCGTGTCTATTATATACAACCTAAAACAAATTTTGGGAAAGATCCCAAATGTATTTCTTTCTCTCTCTAGCAAGATCAGCTGTCCTGTTTTAACTTTATAAAAATTGTAGGATATACAAATTCAAAATGGCTGAAAGGTCATATAAAGGCAGCTCACGATAAACCGGAAAAGTCTGACGATGGTGATAATAAGGAGGTTACAGATGGTAAGGATAATAAAGTCAAAGTCAAAGCCAAAGTCAAAATGAAAGTGAAAGTTGATGCATTTAAAAGTATTCTAGGTCGTAATCTAGTTTAAGTTGTAATTGTAAGCGTAGTACTTCAATACTAATATTATAAAGAAGTAAAGTTTGTGTGTTTGTTAAATTGTAAGGGGTAATCTCGGGATCTACTGAACTGATTTTAAAAATTATTTCACCAATAGAAAGCCACATTATTGCTGAGTGTCATAGGTTATATTAAAAAAAAGTCTTGTACTCGTTCTTGAGAAAAGATGTGGAGCTTGAAAATGCCCACAAAAAGTCAACGACAGTATACGTCTAACTTTTATTAATAAGTCATAAAAATAAAAAAGGATTATTAACATTGTGCTCCAAAATAATTTTCACCAAAAAATAAACCGACTTCAAACTAAAAAGCAAAAAATAAATTTGCTTCCCACAAAGTAATACGTATTTTCATTTAGTGTATAGAAATGATTTAATAGTTATTTCATAATTTTGAACTCGGTACCAAGTAAATGCTACAACAATCTATACAATATCGATTTAACCAAACAAACACTTATTGTTTTACTTGGCACCGACTTCTAAGAAATACTTCTTCCGTTAATTAATCGTAGTTTATTTAATCGTTAATTTTTCTATTAAAGGCATTTTTTTTTCAACTAGGTTATATTCCATAACAATTATTTATTTATATGCATATATATGAATAACTAGCTGTCACGTGCCCACTTCGTTGGGCATAATGTTAATTATCCTTTTCGGTTTTTTATATAGCCTATGACACTCAGCAATAATGTGGCTTTCTATCGGTGAAAGAATTTTTAAAACCGGTTCAGTAGATCCCGAGATTTCCCCTTACAATTTAACAAACACGCAAACTTTACTTCTTTATAATATTAGTATCTAAGATTACTTGTTTTAATATAATTTTTTATCAGAAAATTCGGCTACAACGGAATCGCCGGTCGCCAATAGAACTCGCAGTAGTATGAAGAAAGAAGATTGCGAAACAGGTATTTTTTTTTACTAAGACATCTTAAGTATATAGCTTAAAACAAAGTCGCTTTCTCTGTCCCTATATATATAGTATGCGTCACGAAACCTGCGCAGAAGTCAAAAATAAGGTATCGAGGTAGCGGCGCGTGATCGTCGGGTGCGCGAGTGTTGATTGGTTGTCCCAGTCGTGTTGTCTTTGAGCACCAATACGTCAATTACGAGCGCGATTCTACCGATGCGAGGCTATTATCGTCAAGCTAAACATAAATGACGCGTACTATACCTATGTATGCTTAAATCTTTAAAACTACACAACCGATTCTCATGTGGATTCTTTTAAAAGATAGACTAATTGAAGAGAAAAAATTATATGACGACAGCTTGTCTTGTGGTAGCACAGCTGCTTTCTGCGCGAAGGGTCGTGGGTTCGATCCCCACACCGGACAAATATATTTGTAATTTACATGTGTATTTTTCTAGGGTCTGGGTGTTGCTATGTATTGTATGTATGTATTTAGAAAAGAAAAGTATGTATATGTAATTTATTCCGTTATCGAGTTGCCATGACACAAACTTCTGCTTAGCTTGAAACTAGATGGCGCTGTGTATAAATGTTCTGAAAATATCTATTTTAATGCGCACTAGTGTTTTAATTGAAAAACGCTGTTCTAGCAACTAGATAATGAATTTTAATGATATTATCTCTTACGAGATGTCATTACTATAATAAGATTACCTAATGCAAATATTTAATAACATTTTCAGATGTTAACGAGGAAATAAAGTCAACCGCAGAAAATATTCCGATCGGTGTAAGTGATATTTAATTTTTACGACATCAATGATATTATATGAAATACTTAGATATATGTTATAAGTGCACTGTGCAAAGTGTTGAAGAAGCAAAAACATCCTAATTAGGATATCTTACCAAGAGTCTGCTTTAGGCAACGGGACGAGTTACACGTTTTTGGCAAAACCTAAAAAAGCTATCTTGTGTGTTTAGAATGCTCACTGATAGTTTGTGAGAATGTATGTATGTAATTCTTTCACGCAGAAACGGCTGGACCGATTTAGGTGAAATTTGGTATGTAGACTATGTGGTTGGTGATTGATACCTTGCATTAACACATAGGTTAATCCAGGGTATCACCTACGACAACATATTTAAAATTCTAAAGGTACCAACGGTGAAATTGGAAACTGAAGTGAAGCAAGAAGCCCTGGACAGCGATGATGATGAAATATGGATAGTTCACACCGGTGATGAGATACAGGAGAAGCAGCTACAGAACCTGCTCAAACTTAATGATGATGTTAGTTTTTAGTTGTTTACCATCCTTTTCTTTCTAGAAATTCTTTCTAGAAATTGCTTCTGCAATTCAGGCCATTTTCGACCACCTTTAACTTCGTTGTGGATAAAATAAGAAGACTGAATTTTCAGTATCCTTGCAAGCATAGTAACTAAACGGTATATTTCAAATTTCATTAAATTTGGACCAGCAGTTTAGAATTATAACGGGTCAAATTTCTTAATTTTGTCACTCACTGACTGACTGACTCACTCATTGATCAGTCACTATAATTAATTATAATATAAAGAAAACTATTGGTACAATTACTAAATTTTGATTTATAACTACAAAATAATTTTAGTAGGACTTGGCTCCTACGAGATTTTAAAACTTTTTACGATGGAAAGACTGCGTCGAGAGACTTGGCATTTTTTACATTTCTTATTTTTCGTGGGATAAGTACTTTCTTCAAAGTAACTATATAGTTGTATGATGGGTAAATAAGAAATGATATAAATAATTTTAGTGATTTTCCTTTATCATTATATAGTATAAAACAAAGTTGCTTTTGTCTGTCTGTCCCTGTGTATGCTTAGATCAGAAACTACGTAACCGATTTTCATGTTTTTTTATCAGATAGAGTGATTAAGGAGGGTATATGTGTATCATACATGCTTTGATGCGGGTACAACTACGGTTAGTTATTTTTAACCTATACTAATATTATAAAATAGTAAAATTTGTGTATTTGTTAAATTGTATGGGGTAACCTCGGGATCTACTGAACCGATTTTAAAAAAATCTTTCACCAATAGAAAGCCGCATTATTGCTGAGTGTCATAGGCTATATATAAAAGGATTGTTAACATTATGCCCAACGAAGTGGGCACGGGTCCGGTATCGAGTAATAAATGATTAAATATGTTTATAATATTTGTTGCAGAACGAGAGTACACAAAACGCTTTGACTAAACACAAGTGCTTTAATTGCAGGTGAGTTTTTAGTTATTTATATGTATGTATGTATGTATATGAAAGAGCAAGAAAGGATGTAACCCTCCTCTGAAGCAGAGGAAGGATCCTCGACCAGTCTCCCGCTAAATTATATGAAATCAAGGAATTGTATACAAATCCTAGGAAATGTGTACAATTTAGGAAATGTATGAAATATTGTTTGAAAAACTATTTAATGCATGAATCTGTGTACCAAATTTCAATACAATCGGCTTAGTAGCTTTGGCGTGAAAGCGAGACAGACAGACAGATGATGATACACAGACACTGATATTTATATTAGTGCTGCTTTTGCTTTTTAAAACTCGCTGCATTTTGCTTCACTCAACCCTCAGAATTCTTAAAACGCGTCCATCAAATTTAAATTAAAGTAGTTATAGTAATTTTAATTATTGTATTTTTTTTAAATATAAAAGTGATTTCTAGTCGCATCTTTCCCTCCGCGGAGAGTTTGAATACTCACAAGTGCAGGAAACGCGGGAGAAAGAGAAAGTCTCCGACGGGACCAGCTGATTTGCTTACATCAAATAAAGAAGACATTTTGAAGGTATCTCTCTCCTACTATCTCTCTCTCTCTCTCTCTCTCTCTAATGGTCGTAGAGTTATGTCGTCAGGTTAAATGAGCTCACCCGGGGGTGGTAGCACCCTCCCAAAGCCCGGCGGATGTTATTACGTTTCGTTCGGTCAGTGGGAGCGGCGGCTACACATTTTTCCTTTTCGACTTCCCTTTTTTCCTCCCTTTTTCCATTTTATCACAAAACCTTTCCTTTTCCTTAGTCAATTGCCCGCTTTAAGCAATGCATGTTGGACTGATTTAAATCTGTTAAGTTTAGCATTCAAATTTGAATGATTTAAGCTTTTTGAGTTTAACATTCAAATATCATCGATTGATGATGATGATTCAAGTTTGTTGAGTTAAGCATTCAAAAATATGAATGATTTAAGTTTGTTGAGTTATGCATTTAAAAATATGAATGATTTAAGTTTGTTGAGTTAAGCATTTAAGTGTCAATGATTTATGTTTGTTGGGTTTAGCATTCAAGTGTCATTTATTTTTGTTGAGTTTAGCATTCAAATGTCAATTATTTAAGTTTTTTGGAGTTTAGCATTGAAGTGTCAATGATTTTTTTTTGAGTTTAGAATTCATTTGAATGATTTAAGTTTGTTGAGTTTAGCATTTAAATTTGAATGATTCAAGTTTGTTGAGTTTAGCATTCAAATGTCAATGTTTTATGTTTGTTGAGATTAGCATGTATGTTTTAATTTCTATGTCTATATTAAAGGTCTGTACATTTTACAGAAAGCTCAAAATAAAACGAAACAAACCAACAATGACAGTTTATTGGTAAGTGATTTCAAATGTATCTGTTTTTTATTTACTGACATAATTACATAGTATCAAACAAATTTGCTTGCTTCTGTCTGTCTCTATGTATCTTTAAAACTACTCAACCTATTTATATGCGGAACCGCCCCGGCTCGCTCGCATATATTATACATGCAAAACCCACCTCTTGAATCTTTCTATCTTTAAAAAAAACCTCATGACAATCTGTGTTAAAGCGACTTTGTTTTATACTATGTAGTGATAGTAATTATATATGATAAATATTAATTTTGTTACGTGTTGAATTTGAGGGTAGTTCGTAACGTTTATTTCTAGAAAGTTCGCAAGAAGAGAAATCGCGACGACAGTCCACAAATAGTCACCTGCCACAATTGCAACGAGTCCTTCACGTCTAAAGTACGGCTTAAATTCCATATGTAAGTTATATTTTGTTTGTTTGTACTATTTCCTATGAGTGAACTTAATACATACATAAAATTACTACACCTAGAGCCGCAATATGAGCAAGCAAAGTGAAGCCATTTCAAAGTAATTTCAAAGTAAAGTAATAGTAATCCGCCGTAAGTGAAGCCGAAACTGTATACATGTAGGTGTTAACAGCACGTTATTATACTCGATGACACGCACAAGCGTACCGGTAATGTTTTTTTATTTTATTTTATTTTATTTTATTGCGGGTGTTATCATAAACTCATTTGAGTTTTACTGCACACCCGAGCCGTCGACATTTTTAACTAAAGATAAACAATGAACATCACAACACAACAACATGCAATTTCACCAGAAACAATGTGAGCCATTCCTGGTTCATCAGTGAACATTATATGATTTTTTATATATTATGAATATAAAAACTATATATGTATATGAATATAAACTAACTATTGAACTCGCCGAAAGATTGCTCACATTGCCTCTGCAGTGCAGCATGCACTGGAAACGTTAATATTTACTATTTTTTTTACAATAGATATTATAGTGCAATATAACAAAACAATCTTTTAATTAGTAAATTTGCTATATAAGAAAAACAACAAATACGAGGGACTTAAAACTAACGAGAATGTTTGATAACATTACATAGATCATATAGGATGATGTTTTGTGTGGATGTTTTGAAATATATTTTTTCGATCAATAGATACTGTAACATGAATAAGATCTTGCATGTAATTATGAGTATATATAAATTGTTACCTGTTTATAATAGACTTCTAATTTCTGTTTTATATTGTTACTTGTTAATGCATCCTTAAGGGAATCGGGTAAAAGATTAATAAGGTTAGGTACGACATAGTTTAATGTTCTTTTGCCGTAAAGATTATTATATTTCGGTAATTCCAGCTCTTGATTGTTCACTCTACGCGTTGAAAGAAATGTTTTTTGTACCTTTTTATAATTTTTTGTAAAATAATTTTCTGTTAAAAGTGTTAGTTGAATTTTTTCATGGAGTGGTATAATCTGACAAATGCAAACAATTTACGGTAATCATCCAGAAATTTTATTTTTAAATCGTTTGGGACTATTTCTTTTATTATTCGCAGCTGTAGTAAAAATATACGGTCAAGGTGTGTTTTAAAAGTTCTGCCATAGCTTGACAAACCATATTGTATAATAGATTCAGCCAGAGACATATAAAGTAATAAAAGAGTAGAATATGGTATTTTAGATTTGATTAAGGAAAATTTTGCGAATATTGCCCGTAGTTTATCACATACATAATTAATGTGATCTTTCCAACACAATCGATCGTCGATGATGAGACCGAGGTAAGTGTGTTTGTCCACTAAAGCTATGACGTCGCATGTACAGATAATCGTGTTGTTTTTATTTATGGAATGAAGGCAATCGTGATTATGTACCTTCAGTTTTGGTAAAAGCCTACTTCTATTGTGACTGGTGCTGATATACATAAGTTTAGTTTTGTTAGCGTTAAGTATCAGTCCGACATCGCGAGACCTTGTTAAAGTGTCAAAATCGCTTTGTAGTTTTAATAGCGCTTGGTCTACAGTACGGCCAGCGGCTACTTAGCAAGTGTCATCCGCGAATTGATAGAACTCACACTGTTTTATTAAATTAGGGAGGCTGTTTACATAGGTGAGATAATGGAGTGGCCCGAGGAGAGACCCTTGCGCTGTGCCTTCTGTTACCTGTATGGGAAAACTCTCTTCATTACAAATCTTAACCCTGTATGATCTATCTAGGAGGTAGTTCTTACACCACGATAGTAAATTTCCTCGTACTCCACTATCATTTAGGCTTTGCAGTAGTTTGTCGTGTCTGAGCGTTTCAAATGCCTTACTGTAGTCAATAAAAACTACCAGTACGTGTTCTTTGTTGTCCAGGTATTTGTAAACACTATCTGTGAATACAGAGAGCAGCTGCGTAGTGTTTTTATGGGGTTGAAATCCGTATTGGCTCTTAGTTAATATATCGTTACATACTTAGAACTTGTATATTTGACCACTTATATACCTTTCAGTAATTTTATCAATTGTAGGTAGTATGGTTATAGGTCTATAGTTGTTATGATGCATCTTACTGCCTTTCTTAAATATTGGTCTCACTATCCCAGTTTTTAGCAGGTTAGGGTATTTACCAGTACGAACGCTTGAATTTATTAAGTTTGCAAGGACCGTTGTTATTTTTTTATATATCACCTTTACGTCTATAGCTCTTATTCTGTTGCTGCTATATAACTTGTAAATGTGTAACATTCAAAATCTACGAACTGCGGTGACGATGTACCTATGTAAGTGGACAAAATTGTATACATTGAAATAGCTTCACATTGGGTGCTCATACCGCGGTTCTAGGTGTTATTATTCTATGGGTTTATGATTCTGATCGACCAAGTGAGTGGAATCATAAATATTTTAATCTTTTTAAAGGTTATTTTATTAGCAGTTGCTAATAAAAGCAGGGTCAGCCGGGCCAGCTAGTTAGCTGA
This sequence comes from Eurema hecabe, assembly GCA_026213755.1. NCBI lineage: Eukaryota > Metazoa > Arthropoda > Insecta > Lepidoptera > Pieridae > Terias > Terias hecabe. Next base: position 357,415 of record JADANM010006970.1, on the reverse strand, counting down.
CCCGGCGAACTTCGTATCGCTAAACTTTTCTTACATAAAAACCTCCTAATAATAACAAATACAACAAAAAAATCAGCCAAATCGGTCAAGCCGATTTTATGTTATGTCGTGACAACGGAAAACGGGTTTCATTTTTATATATTAGCAATATAGTAGATATGTCGTGTGCAAGACCACTATTTTTAGAAATAAAATAATTTTTCCATATAGAATACTTGCTGATTCATTTCAAGTTGTGTCCTCATTGAAATAAAATTCAAAGTCAAAGTCAGCTGTGTAACATTTGTATGGTTACACGCTTCTTTAAGTATACTTTTTACCCCCCCCCCCCGCGTGGATATGGTTTCACAAAAAAATAATACGTTTTTTGGGACAAAAGTTTCAGAGTGGCCTATCCTTGATCCCTTTCCCCCGTAGGCAGTTCCACACTTCCTCCTCCCTCCTGCAAGACGGCGCGTACTGCTGCTCGTCGTGCAGCACGCGCTTCGGCAGCGAGGCGGAGCTGTTCGACCACGTGCACTTCCGGCACACGCGCGCGCGCCGCTGGCCCTGCCCCGCGCCCGGCTGCGGGAAGACCTTCCACCTGAGGTCACTGACCCACTCACTGCCGCACTAACACAATTGCACACGTACTTACTGACTCATTAATTCACTAACATACCAACTGACTAATTCACTTACTCAACAATCACCAACATACCAACTCACTTTCTCTAACACACTAATAGCTATATACTCTTACGTAAATAAAATTTAAGCACGCCTCAAGTCTAGTAATTTCGACAGACTTGTATGGCGAACTGTCAAATCGGACCGGTTAGAGTTGTACTTTAATTTGAATAGCGTTCCAACCGAATAACTCCATAGCTTCTCACTCATTGACTAACTTGGCAACTTCAGTTGGTACTTAACAACTAAACACTTCACCAACTTAACATCTCATCAACGAAATAAGCGAAAAATATTTAAATAATTTCACTTCGTATGTTCAGAGCTACGCTAACGAAGCACAGTCGCACGCACACAGACACGCGGCGCTACGTGTGCGTGACGTGCGGCAAGCGCTTCCTCGACAAGCAGACGCTCGACGAGCACGGCGTCACGCACTTGCAGGTCGGCTGGCACTATCGCACTTTTACGACTTAGCACTGACACTTTGGTGACTTAGCTTTGACACTTTTAAGACTTAACTGTGACACTTTAATGACTTAACTGTGACACGTGTAGACTATACATTAGAAAATAGCATTTTGGACATGAATTTTGTGCTTTTCAACCTTTTAACCTGAAGCTTCCGACGAGTGACTCTTTACGAAGTGTACATAATATGTCACCGGAAAATAACAAGAACCGCAAATTAATAAATTTCCTGGGAAATTTATAAATCTTCGTAGGATTATGAACGAGAAATAAATTGTATTATTTTACGACCACATTTTCGTCGTCGTCTTTTCTTTTTTTTCTCTTCCGTCGCAAATTTATTAATTTGCTACGACTCCATTCGTAAGGTTCTAAATGGTTCGAGCAATCACAGAAGAGCTTTTTATTTAACGCTTTTTTAAAATACGGCAAATAACACACTGCTCTCTGATTGGTTGATGGTGACAGTTATTCAACCAATTAGAGCGTACATGGCGTTATAAATTTCCTAGAAAATTTATAAATTTGCTGTTCTTGTTACTTTCCGATGGCGTACTTATAACTTGACACATACGTTGTCTTTTTCTATTTTCTTATGTGTGTGTATTTGTTTAATTGTTAGGTGTCTCGTTCTATTGTATGTGTTCTAGGTATGTCTCTCACATTCCTCACACTCATTATTCTTTCTTTACAACAATGGTTAACTCTGTATTACATAGACGCTAGATCATCTTGTTGTTCTGTATGGTTCAGATCAAGCCGTTCCAATGCCACATCTGCCTGAAGCAGCTCACGCGGCGGTCTCGCCTGAGGATGCACCTGCGAGCTCATGAGGAGGAGCTCTGCCCCAAGCTGGTGCTGGTCTGTGCCGTGTGCTGCCGGGCCTTCAGGGATCCTCAGCAGGCTCAGGTGAGGGGATCCTGCTGAACTAGGAGATAGGAACTATGTCGGGATTGAGTTATATGCACTACGCTATTGTCATGGGGGGGTACTCCTAGTTTTCATTTACATTAATTTACATTTCTGTAAAATAAATTTGTTTATAAATTCGAATCTTAAATGAAATCGAAATAAATTGAAATTAAAAAAAAGTAAATGTCTGTACCCTTAACCATATATAGGTACTAGGTATATGATTATTTTTTTTCAATAGATTGCATTAATTTTGTAAGTTTATAAATTGCATCTTTGAAATGGAAATCCATACTAATATTATAAATGCGAAAGTAACTCTGCCTGTCTGTCTTTCTATCACACTAAAACTACTGAACCGATTAGAACGAAATTTGGTACACAGATGTTCTAGAGCGTGGGGAAGGACATAGGCTATTTTTTAAGTCAACCCCCAAAATGTTGCGCGAGGGGTTTACGCTTTCACGGCCAAACCGCTGAACCGGTACTGACATTTGAAATTTGGTACACAGATGGTCTTGAGCCTGAGATAAAACATAGGTTACTTTTTTACTGAAAAAAAACGGTTATAAGGGGTGAAGGGGGGGTGTCAAAGTTTATATGCAATGCGGACGGAGTCGCGGGCAACAGCTAGTAAATAATAAAGCATTTCAATTAGCTATTTAACGCTTTGTATATTAGGTTGCCTGATTTTTTTATTTTATGTATGTTTCTATTATTTTATGTTGCATTAAAGTGTAAATATAGAAGAGTCATATATCACTAATAGTCAAGACTTCATGAATAGAAACATCGCAAAAATTGCAATTTTTCTTACCTAATTGTAGGAGCATGTCACAAAATCGGCGGAATGTTTGGACGCGTTCGCTCGCGAGCTGAAGCAGGACGAGACCGACGAGCAACTGTCGCCCACCAGCGGGCTCGTCACTCATAACGTGAAAAAAGGTGAACTGTTTTTGATTATTTTTGGTCTTATGAGGATTGGAATTTAGTTCCTTATTGCGTGCGCGGGCTAGATGGAAAAAGTTGACAAAAAACAAAAAGGTGTAACGAACTCGTATAGTTGTGTGCCGTGTGGCGTGTGCGTGTTTCTCTCTCTCTCTCACACACAAATTCACTCTCTCACTAATTCCCTCTCACTCTCACTAATTCTCTCTCTCTCTCTCTCACTCACTCATAGAAAACAAGCCAGTTACTTTCTTCTCCTTTAATCGAAAGGAATTCGTTTCATCTATGTCCCGTGACACCGCTCTAGTTTCTTTGTTATGTGTGTAATGGGTAACTTTGCAATTATTTTATTTCATTCAAAAAAGTTTTTAGAAAGAAAACATTACTCTTTACGCTCGGGCATGAGTCTCTTAACATCCTGTATCATAATCAGAATCACCGCTATCTAAACCAATACCACGAGAAGTATCGTCGGAAGAGAGTCAAGCTCTGTTGAGCGCAGTGGACGCGGCAGCAGCCAGCATCGTGCGGGTCGTGCGGGTCGAGAAGGCGTTCCGATGCGAGTACTGCGAGGAGTGAGTTCAGTTCAGTTCAGTTCAGTTGAGTAGCTTGCAGTTGGCGGGTTGCTGGTGGAGTTCGAAATTTCAGTTTTCAGTTGCTATATTGCTGTTGCTGAGTGTTTGCTGAGTTTTTGTTTGTAGCACGAAATATATAACTTTTTAATGGTCATTGCAACAAAGACAGACGTATATAATTATTGTATGTATATATGTAAATTGATAATGAAAGTGTTTCGTAAAGTTATTTAGCGGTTAGTAATTAGAATTCAGTACAGAACGTGGTGTAGACTTTCGATGACACTCAAATGGCACTCAAAATATTGTAAGAAGTAACTAGTTTCGTTTTCAGTTTAGTTTTTAGTTATGATAATTTAGTTGATTGCTTGTAGTTTATAGCAATTGCGTTAGAAAATAGTAAGTATTCAGCCTACAGTTAAAGTTGCCGTTTCTGATTTATACGTCTATTTCAGTTCTAAGGTTTCTTTTAGTAAAATGCAGTTAACATATTGCTGTTGTAGTTGGTATATTGCAATTTCAATTTGTGGTATGTAGTTTTAAACTTGTAGATAGTTGTGACATTATTACTTACTTATTATATTTATTTTCAGTGTGTTCTATTTGGAAGAAGCTCTCAATTCGCACAGGGCGATACACAAAGGCATCAAGAATCCATTCGTTTGTCACATTTGCAAAGTCAGCTTCGCAACGTATTCCAGGTGACTATGTCTACATATATCTCTACATCTACATCTATATCACATAAAAATGTATTATTTTACGACCACATTTTCGCAAATTTATCAATTTGCCACGTCTCGTGGTAAATTTATCAACTAACGAATATCCATTCGTAAGGTTCTTAGTGGTTCTACCAATCACAAAAGAGCTTTTAATTTAACACTTTTTAAAATACGGAAAATAACACACTGCTTTCTGATTGGTTGATATTGACTCTTATCCAATTAATCAGAGCGCACATGGTGTTTAGTTATTGCTTACTAATTAATCTACGCGTGAGTTCGGTAAGTTTATAAATTTGCGAAAATGGAGTCGTTTAATAATACAGTTTATCTCCCGTTTAGAATCCCTCAAAGGTTTATAAATTTCCTAGGAAATTTGCTGTTCTTGCTATTTTCCGGTGACATATACAGTGTGGTACAAAACATGTGTCCGATCTTGAAGGGTGATACTCTCTATCTAAAAACCTTGTCGAATAAAATAAAATAAAATATCTATATCTAAAAATAACAATGGAATAAAGTTTTAAAGGTTACGTTTCTTGTGAAAAATGTACACAATTTTAAGGAAATTTACAAACGCTGGCAACTCACTTACGGTTCGTAACCTTTAAAATAGCTAGCTAAGCGGCACCGCGAGACGGTGCTGCCATGTAAGTTTTGCAATTTTACTTAGTTAAATTTTTTTTGTTGGGAAAAATTAATTATGTTATTTTTTCAAAACGATAGCAAAATAAGGACCTACTACCGGTATATAATAAGAGATTTTCGGATCGGACACTTGTTTTGTAACACACTGTATATATTACAAATGCGATAGCTCTGACTGTCTGTTACGCTTTCACACCTTTTTATAGGCGTGATACTCATTATGTAACATTTCATTATTATGTTATTAAGTATGTATTGTGTGTAGTTTGTCATAAAAAGTTTATTATATCTGTAAATATATATTTATCTTATCCATTTCCGTATCTCTCAGGTTGCCTGGCAGAGATTGCATTATTTAGCAATAAGGCCGCCTGTCGTACATTATATTATGTAACTTTTTACTTTGTGTTTAATGTACATGTAAGGCATTATTTATTTATTTATTTATTTATTTACAAAGTATTGTAAATAAATAAATAAATAAATAATGCCTTAAAAACGTTTCTATTAGATGTACAACACACAAAACGACGCACGGTTTTTACAAGCGCAATTTGACCGACGGCAAAAAGGAGGATGCGAGTAGTACTGGGATACTCGGGTATGGGGGGTTCCCCGTTGTCAAACACTTTTTGTGTGAGGTCAGTCGGTTTCATAATTTTTAGATTGATATTGCTATATTATGTAGATGGTATAGTTTTTAAACTGAACTGAACTGAACTAAACTACATTAAGCTGAACTGAAATGAACTGAACATAAATAAATAAACTGAACTGAAGGGAACTGAACTTAACTAAAATAAAAAAATATATATAAAAATTATTGTCAACGATGTCATATATTTTACTATGTTTAGTGAATTTTTGTTAAAGGATTTTAAATAAATAAATTAAATAAACGGTACATTTTCAATAGCGAATGATAACATATTATTTTATTCGACCGCTTGGCGCAGTGGGTAATACACCTGCCTTCTGCGCGAAGGGTCGTGGGTTCGATTCCCACACCGGAAAAATATATTTGTAATTTACATTTGTATTTTTCTGGGGTCTGGGTGTTGCTATGTATTGTATGTATGTATTTACAAAAGAAAAGTATGTATATGTAATTTATTCCGTTATCTAGTTGCACAAGCTTCTGCTTAGGTACTAGATGGCGCTGTGTATAAATGTCCTGAAAATATTTATTTTATTTTATTTTATTTATTTTATAATTGATTGGTAAGTAATGTAATAAATTGAATTATTAAATAATAATTTCTCCAGTCTAGTCTCTATAAAACTCGAAAACGGCTTGACCAATTTTCAGAATATTATTTAATTCAGATGACGATGATGTTTTTTAATATTCATTCGAAATTTTGTTCCAGTATATAGTTTTATAATATATGTTTGTTGTTCTTTCACGCCAAAACTAATAAATTAATTTGGCTAAAATTTGGCATACAGGTAGATTATACCCTGGATTACCACATAGGATACTTTTTATCCCGGTTTTTCCCCGGGGAATGATAATTACGCGGGTGAAAATAAAAATAAATATAATTCCAGGATTGCGGCCGTTCCTACCTCCATTGGACATATTTACAAGTACATCGGCGAATGAAACATTGGAATGAAAAATTTCTGTTCAAATGTAACCAGTGCGAACTGACCTTTCCGAATAGGTGAGATTTTTTTATAAGATAGTAAATTAAAAAAAAATTACGGATAAATTACGTTAACATAGTACATGATATTTTTCTTTTTTTCTGAGTCTGAAAAGTCATGAGACTTTTCAACCTACTTAAAAAAAGGAGGAGATTCTCAATTCGACCCGTATGTTTTTTTCCCTATGTTTGTTACGCGATAACTCCGCCAATTATGAACCGATTTGAAATCTATTTTCGGCGTATAGGTAATACCTCAAGGGTGCCATTTAAATTCAATAATAAAAAAACAACAAGGGTGGAAAATTGGGGATGAAATTTTTTATACGCAATATCTTCGCCGATTGTGAAACAATTTGAACGATTTTTATTTTTTTTTAATCTTTAAATAAAATATGTAAATCCCACTAATATTATAAATGTGAAAGTTTGTGAGAATGTATGTTTGTTATTCTTTCACGCAAAAACTGTTGGACCGATTTAGTTGAAATTTAGTATGTAGATAGGTGATATCCTGGATTAACACATAGGATACTTTATATCCCGGTATTGCCCCGGGAACGGGAACTAGTCGGGTAAAACCGCGTGGCACAGCTAGTCATAGATAAATATTAATATACTAGCTGTGCCAGCGACTTCGCCCGCGTAGAAAAGTGACTTTAGGCAGCATTTTTGAAAATGCCTAACCCGCGCCAACAAACGTTCAGCAAGTTCAACGTGATTCTTTAAATTGCCATAACTTTTTTATTTATCAACCGATTGACATGAATTAAACACTAAATGTTAAGTAAAGCTTACCACAATATATTATTGAAAACCCCATCTAAATAGGATAAGCCGTTTCTGAGATTAGCGTGCACAGACAAACAGACAAACAGACAAAAATTCTAAAAATCATTGTTTAGGGTTCTATTGCGTTAATAAAGGTCTCCTATAATATTTTCTCTCATATATCTTCCATGTACAGACAACGACTCGTTACGTTTTTATTATATGTATAGATATATGTATTGATATATTTTCAGTTGGAGCGTGGCCTATCACCGTAAGAAGGTACATGGCAAGTCCGGGCAGGAAGATGGCGGTATCACCAAGATAGCGAGACAGGATTACTGCAGGTGTTGCCAGCTTATTATATAGTAATCATACTTGTATACAATCGTATTTTGAAACAGCCCATAACCAATGCAGCGCTACCCGGAACTTTGCTATAAAGCCCAACTCCGGGC
>JADANM010006970.1:289028-319586 GCA_026213755.1 Eurema hecabe | reverse complement strand
CTGTCACTGTCACTGTCACTGTCAAAAAGCGCGGCAATTTATTCGGCTTCCTTAGCCCTGCTGTTTTGATACGAATTCAACGCTTTGACGCCCTGTATGTTGGCATGCTTAGCTAACTCCCCCGGTATTATTAAACGAACAGCTGTTTGTATCTCACGACTGCCAAGGGTACTCTTCTTCCCATGACCTATCAGTCTTCCCGCTTCCACAGCGATTTTCTCCAACATATCAGCCACAAAATTGTCCATAATCAGCATAGAATGACGCGAAATCCCGCATTGTTCGTTAATTGACTTCAAAACTGCATAGAGGTATTTGGAAAAGCTGTGGTAGTTCCTTTTTGTTTTCTTTGATTTTGATATCGGTCGCTCAACGACTGGCTTTGATGTTGACGGATCTTTTATTGACTTCGCGCTGCGTTTTGGCGCCATCTTGCTTTTTTTAATTTGCGCGGGTCTCGCGTTTTATGTGTGGTATTACAGGGGCTATGTTAGTAGGGTGGTATGCCGAGTTGTTGTTGATTGAATGATTGTTATTTTAACAATAGCTTGTATAGTATGTAATATTATCAATATACTAAAGATATAGTGCATTAAAATAAAAATACAGTTAACATATTGTAAGAGATATATTTAATTTTACTTAATATTGGATGAATGGATAATAAAATATAACCCAGTGTAGTCCTCGGCCTACACCGGGTAATTCTTTCGCAATTTTTAACCATTTTGTATAACAATAGAAAGAAATTTTATTTGTGTAATTTAATTTAACGCTCACTTCGGATTTGTTCGAAAACTGTTGCGGTTATTAATATTAATCCAAAACGAGAAAAATACCACGTTTGTATGCAGGCTCCATATTTATTTTATTCTGCGGTATTAACTGATTTCAAAAAAGGAGGAAGTTCCTCAATTCTTTTCTTTTTATGTACGTTCACATTTTTCTTTAATGGACCAATTTTGATGAATATTTTTTGTTCGAAAAGTGATACTTCACAGGTTGTCGTTTAAGGATATCAGGATCTGATGATGGCAGACAGAGAAATCGAGAGGAACTTTCAAAAATCATGAAGTGTTTTATAAAGACTTTTTTATATGGACACTTTAATTTACCAGGTCCGCGCTAGATCTGATGATGGAGCCGGCACACAGTCGAGGGAACTCCTCAACGATTCACAGCAGCTACCTCGTGTTTATGCTTGATTAATTTGTATTAACCAGGACTTTACACCTAGTTGTGACCATGAGGGATCTGATGATGAAGACGTAGGATAGTTTAGAGAACTCCTCAACGGTGTACAGTAGCTACTTTGTGTTTGGACTTAATTCATTTATTTTGATGAAAGCTTTGCACTCGTCTGGATTATAATAAATGTCTGCAGTAGATCTGATGATGTAGACTATAGTCAGAGGAGTAAAGACATGGAATTTTGCTAAATGACAATTTTTAAATCACTTTCCGTCTCACGAAACCATCGCCTCCTCGTTCGAGAAGCAAACTTGATCGGTTTACTCATAACTGAAAATCGTAAAATAAAATATTTTTCAACAAAATTGAACCGACTTTAAACTGAAAGCAAAAAGTAAATTAACTTCGAACGCAGTTAAACGTATTTTCATTATAATATGTTAATTAAAGAATTCTTTCATTTAGAAGTCAGTTCTAAGAAAAACTTATTAGTTCTATATTGTACTAGCTGTTGCTCGCGACTCCGTTCGCGTGGTCTTTCATATATCCTTTTTTCCTAGATTTTTTCCTACAAATATTTTGTCCCGTTCCCGTGGGAATTTTGCAATATCCTATTGCAAATAACGTTTAAGTTTAATAAGGCACCTGCATGCCGAATTTCAAGCTTCTAACTTAAGCGGTTTAGATTTGTCATACAAAAGGTTTTTCCCGCTAATTCCCGTTCCCGTGGGAATTTCGAGAATTCCTTTCTTAGCGGATGCCTACGTCATAACATCTACCTGCATTGCAAATTTCAGTCCGATCCGTCCAGTGGTTTGGGCTGTGCGCTGATAGATCACTATGTCAGTTACCTTTGAATTACTTATATATATTTAGATTGGTAGTAAGTATATTGCATTTACTTGGTACTGATATTTAATTAAAAAATATCCATACTAATATTATTAATGGGAAAGTGTGTCTGTCTGTCTTTATGTTTGTCTCTCTTTCACGGCAAAACGGCTGGACGGATTTAGTTGAAATTTAAAAAGATAGATGATACCCTGGATTAAAACATAGGATACTTTTTATCCCGGTTATGGCCCGGAACGAGAACTACGCGGGTAAAAAGCGGAGAGCGGCTAGTTAAGAAAAATCTTATGAAAACACTACAGTTTTAGAATTTTGGAGTAGATCTGATGATGGAGCCAACTTGTGACTACCATTAGGGGTCGAAAGCTGATGACATAGGATAGCGTAAAGAACTCCTCAACGGTGATATGTTATAATAATATAATCTTATTATATATAAATCTCCTGTCACAATGTTTGTCCTCAATGGTCTCCTAAACCACTTGACCGATTATAATAAAATTCGCACACCATGTGCAGTTCAATCCAACTTGAGAGATAGGATAGCTTACATCCCGGTATTGCCCCGGGGACGGGAACTACGCGGGTAAAACCGCGGAGAACGGCTAGTATATTTATATAATTCTAAAAACAGTAAGAGGGTAGTGACAAAATAAAAACTACCCGCAATACCAAACGAAACAAATCTATAAAAGCGCGCAATTAACACCGATCGTCATTTTACTTTCGCACGTCAAAATGACAGGTCGCGGAAAAGGCGGGAAAGGGTTGGGAAAAGGTGGCGCGAAACGTCACAGAAAAGTGTTAAGGGACAACATTCAAGGCATAACGAAACCCGCGATACGAAGATTAGCTCGCCGTGGTGGGGTTAAGAGAATATCTGGGTTAATTTACGAAGAAACGAGAGGTGTTTTGAAGGTGTTCTTGGAAAATGTCATTCGCGACGCGGTGACGTACACAGAGCATGCTAAACGCAAGACAGTGACAGCTATGGACGTTGTCTATGCGCTGAAACGTCAAGGCAGAACGCTCTATGGTTTCGGGGGGTGATACAGATTATAAATATAGATTAATGATTGGAATAAATTATTGAATTGTGATGTGTTTATTTATTTAAAGACAAGGCCCTTTTCAGGGCCAAAGATTGTTCTGTTTCGATGTGAGCGTCTAATTTATTTATTAAATCTAGCTTTGCTCAACACAACGTGGTCAATGGTTTATTAGGGAAAATTAATTGTGTTCCAGCTTTTTTGACTTTAATAAAGTAACAAATATAATCAGAAACTTTCCCCGTAGATATACTTTATAACGACTATTAAAAAAATATCTTAAGAAAGAATTAAAAATGAAACCTTTAGGACCCACATGCTTCAACTAGTAATATTCGTATAATTATTAACGAAACCGTCTGTTATGCGCGTTCATGGTAAACCACTAAACCGATTTTGATGTAATTTAGTATTTCGATGGATTAAAACTTAATGATAGTCAAGTCACAACTCATCTAGGTGTAAAGTCCTAATCAGGACAAGGTAATCAAGCTCAAACACAAGGAAGCTGCTGTCCATTGTTGAGGAGTTCTCTCGACTGTACGTTGGCTCCATCATCAGAACAACTCCAGATTAATGAAATTTTAGTGTTTCCATCAATCACCAAATTACTTTAAAAAACCAAAAAACACAACAATCGTTTCTACAATTTTGAAAGTTCCCCTCGATTTCTCTGGTCTGTTATAATCAGACCCTAATGTCCTAATAACAATGAAAACCTCAAAATCGGTTCACAGATAGCGAAGCTGTGCCCGAACAATAAAAAAGCATTTATACGGTCGAATTGAGAAACCTCCTTTTTTGAAATCAGTTAGAAATATGCGAGAATATTATGTTTATATTATGATAGTTGTAAACCATAAAATTTTACATCAAAACATCATTATTTGGTTAAAATCAAAATTAACCGAGATATGGTGGCTAGAAGTTAACGGATGATTATAATAACTTATTTTTTAAATATTTTTTAAAGTAATTTAGATAATTATCTTGAGATATAACACAAGAAAAATCTTTAACTAATAAATATTTAAGAAACATCAAATCGACATATTGTATCCTTGCTACCTCTGTTAGCTACCACAATCGATAGTTTGGTATAGGAAATTATTGGGCGTCTCATCAAAATAAAGCTACTCACGAAAAATTAGCTTGATAATAATCACTTGGAAAAATTGACCAGGAATCCCGGACTATATCAAAAACACATATCAAAAGTTCAAGCTTTTATCTGAAAATCGTATTTAAAGCTCTATTTTCTTGGACTTTTCGATTCTAAGTTATGTAAAGTTATTACGTATAACTTGAAGTCTGGAAGAACTAAGTTATCGAGGAAAAAACTTAATTAGGTCAAGTAGATTACTACGATACAAAAACAGTAAAACAGAAAAGAAAATATACATAATATGTTTAATACATGCTAGCGAAGCCACGGCGAGTCGCTAGTTATTTATAAATAATATAGGGTACTATATTTTAATTTTTTAATTAAAGGCATAATTCTTTTAACTGAAAACAATTAAAAACTATAATTAAATATTCATAAACACTACTGGCATCTAACGAAAATTTTTATTTAGAACATATCCTTAACTTAAAAAATATATATATATTTTATACCGTTAATATGTCAGCCTGTCCTTTCTTTATTTTATAATATCCTCAATTGTTATTATTTAATTACACAAGGCTACTTAAATTTTTTTCACATTGATACAATACCCTATCCCCTGAATAAATAAAAAAATCGGTTAAGTATTTTAGGCGCTACGAAACAAACATACGAACATTTTATATTCTGACGAAATCATTACCCTTTTTTAGTTAGTTGAAAAAATATTTTTTCTTAGTTAATACGTATTTTTAGGAAACGAGACATCATTTAGCAACTGCACATACCCACTACCTGCGTAAGCCCTATAAAACTTTATGACACCCTGCTAAATTAAAAAAACGTTAACGTGCGTTCGTAACAAGTAAATTCGTAACATGAAGCCAAAGAAATCCAAAACACGTTCTTCCCGCGCCGGGCTGGCCTTCCCCGTGGGAAGGATCCACAAAATCCTCCGCAAAGGAAACTATGCACCTAGAATCGGTTCCGGAGCACCGGTGTACCTAGCTGGAGTCCTGGAATATTTATCCGGAGAAATCTTGGAATTAGCAGCGGAAGTCGCGAAAAAAAACAACAAAAGTCGAATAATCCCGCGCCATATCATGTACGCGATCAAAAATGACGACGAATTAAAGCAAATGCTGCATGACGTCACTATATCACAAGCTGGCGTGCTGCCAAGTATCAATAGAATGTTATTGCCGAAGAAGACTGCGAAACAAGCCTCTCAAAATTCACAGGCTTCGGAGTAAGCGGGAAAGAAATATGACAATTAGTTTACGCAAGAAAGAGATGGGGCTATTTATTCGATAATTAATTTTAAATGTTGGTAATTTAATAAAGATTTTTATGGGAATTGTGTTGATTTGTTTTTTTTTGATTTGAAAGAACAAGAGTCCTTTTAAGGGCTGAAATTGTTGTTTCTATAGTAAATATCGTCTAATTTAATATTTATAATAACTAGTTTCTTTTGGCATGTTGCATTAAAAATTGCCCAAAATTTTTTAATTCGCTTCTGTAATATAAAGATTATGTAATAGATTTAATGCACGTAATATTGTTTTTGTAGAAAAATAAATCTAGAAACAGATTGATCCAAAGTATCTTTTTGTAAAGTAATATGACTAAAATCTAGATATCAAAATGTTTTTTCATATATCTTCTATACTAATATTATGAAGAAGTAAAGTTCGTGTCTTTGTTAAATTGTAAGGGGTAATCTCGGGATCTACTGAACCGATTTTAAAAATTATTTCACCAATAGAAAGCCACGTTATTGCTGAGTGTCATAGGCTATATAAAAAAGGATTGTTAACATTATTCCCAACGAAGTGGGCACGGGTCCGCTAGTACTTACATCAAATTATTTATGACTACCACTTCCGTGCCGTTTTACCCACGTGGCTTCCGTTCCAAGGTCAATACCGAGATAAAAAGTATCCTATATTTTAATCCAGGGTCTAATCTACCTGCATGCAAAGCTTCAGAAAATCCGTACAGTAGTTTTTTGGTGAAAGACAAACAAACATACTAACATTTTGTCAAACTTTGGCGTTTATAATATTAGTTGGATTTTGCCAATTCTAGGGTCAATGTCACCTCTATCAAAAAGTATACAGACAAAATTAATCATTTTGCATCTCTTTCACACACATGCAAAAGATAGAGATAGCAAGTAAATAAATAAAATGTATTATAAATACGGGTACCGGGCGATATTCAATTGTAAATGGAAAGAAAGGGGTGGTCAACATTTTTTGGGAAAAAAAAATTTAATTTTTTAATTCTTTTCATTTAATTTTACCATGCATGCGCGGCTAGTATTTTATAAAGTATCAAAACCGTTATTTTTACACACATGTAACTTTTTATAAGTTAAATAGGCCAACATTTGAAATTTGCTTTAGGCTATAACAGTCTCAAATTCAATTTCAGTTACGTAATAAATAGCCACAAATAAGGTAGAAACAAATTTTCTTCAGCCTATAACAGTCTCAGATTGAGACTTGTCATAAAGTTTAGACTCATATATTAAATTTAATAAAAATCCAAGGTTGGTCTTTGGAGGATTCTTCAACCGACAAAGGATTCCTGCAGACGCAAGAGAAAAATATTAAAATAAAAAGAATGAATTTAATTTGTGAACAAATTTGGTTTTACCAAAACTCTTGTACGGAACTAGAGGTTTTTTTTTATTATTAAAAGTATTTTATTTAAATAAGTATCAACTGAACCGCAGCTTGCCAACCCCTGCCCCCAGCTGCGCGTACGCAGCTGTTTCGAACCGTTACGGCACGTGGCAACCCTCGATAATTGATCAACTGTAGGAATCTGTGACGTCACAACGCACAGAGAACCAAAAGTTTGCTATATGTGAAAAACTTTCTAACGATTTGATAAAATTGTAGTTTATTAGTCAGCAAGTAAGTACATTTGGAGTTTTGGCGGGAATCGTGCGGCGTCTATATGTAATCTCGATCGAATATTCCTTTTTTGGTGCATAAAGTGATTTAATGTATGATTGTGATAGTGAATCATGCAGTAAACTAGCTAATAAGTGTCCAAGAAATGAAGAATTCATTTGAGAGCGCTTAGTAGCGCCGTTCCGATTGCTCCAAGATTCGTCGAGGTTCTTCGTAAAGCTCACTATCACTTTACGAAGGGCAGAACGAATCGACTGACTGACTCGACTAAAGACGACTTGATGACGATTTTACTTGACATTGGCAAAAAGCTAGACGCTAATGCCATAATATATAAGAAAGAAAGAAAGTAAGTACATTTAAAATAGGCCGCGGTTAAAAAAAACCTTCCTCTTAAATAACTATCTGATAAACAAAACGCATGAAAATCGGTTGCGTAGTTTTAAAGATTTAAGCATACATAGGGACAGACAAAGCGACTTTGTTTTATACTATGTAGTGATAGATATTTGGTATCTATAATAAGTTATATATCTATTATTAACAAGTTACGAAATCACATACGTAAGGAATAATAAGATTTAAGAATAAATAAATATGTACGTACTAGCTGTGTTCCGCGGTTTTACTCATATTATTTCCGTTTCCGGGGCTATACCGGGATAAAAAGTTTCCTATCTAGTAATCCAGAGTCTAATCTACCTGCATGCTGAATTTCAGCCAAATCTGTTTAGTAGTTTTCACGTGAGAGTAAGAAACATCCCATCACAAACTTATACATTTATAATATAAGTAAGATACATCATTCTTTTTCACAGTTGGTTAAAAACAAACAAAAAATAGTAACACACGACAGGTGTTAATAACATATTATAATTTCGTATGTATGTAGGTACCAATATTAGAAATAGATGAATTTTTTAAAGTTAATGAAACGATCGTCTTTCGCGCAGGTGTTTAGTTCTAATTATTATTTCAATGTTAAACTTAATTTCAGTTTAGTTTTTCCCACAGTTTTGTCTGTACGACAAACAAACGTTATACGTTTTTTTACAACAGGATCTAATCTATTTGTATACCAAATTTCATTAAAATCCATTTAGTATTTTTTGCTTGAAAGAACAACAAACATGCTTATACTTTTGCGTCTATAATATAAGTAGGATGTACTATAAAATTACTTAATTATACTACACTTTGAATATTACGTATAGCATATTATATATAATACTAGCTGTTGTTCGCGACTTCGTCCCCGTCGGATCTATTTCTATTATTATGTTATAGTGAGTCAATCTTAGAAGATAGACATATACTGTCGCGGACTTTTTTTGAGATCATTTAAAGAGGAATAATTCTTTCATACATATTATTTTTGTATACATATTATTTATGTACCGTTTTCGCAGCGCACGCAAAGGAAGCCCTCAAAGATGAATAATTTTCCCCGTTTTTTCCATATTTTCCATTATATCTTCGCTCCTATTAGTCGCAGCGTGATGTTATGTAGCCTAAAGCCTTCCTCGATAAATGGTCAATTCAATAAAAAAATATTTTTTCAATTCGAACCAGTAGATCCTGAGATTAGCGCGTTCAAACAAACAAACAAACAAACTCTTCAGCTTTATATATTAGTATAGATATTAAGTTACGCAATAAAAACTATAGGAACATGGTCTCAAAATTAAAAACAATACAACTCTTAAGTACTTAAAACTTCTTAAAACAAGTTATTAACTTTAAGCAAGTTATTGTTTTATTATTAACCTTCTTACAAAATATTCTAGTGCCATTATATTTCACAAAGGAACCCTAATTTACACAGAAGTCTCCCTTCCACCGGGCCCTAAAATTGCATAAGTCTTTAAAAATATCCAATATTAAACCTTATTACATAAGAAATACGATTTCAAACATTAAAATCCATAAATGTCAATGACAAATTAAAATAAGACGTTACTGGCCAGTAATAAGGATACATGTTGAATGAATTTAAAATTTTGAATTTGGAATTCGAACAGCGCGTGCTAACAGGGGTGCGCGCGCGCCATTTCCGACCCCAGCTTTTTTTGAAAAAGGAATCCCTCTATCAGTTGACCGTTAACTGTGGAATAACAGGGACGTGTGTGTCATTTTAAATTGTAGGAAGTTATTTTTAGTTAAATTTGTATGGTTTAAGAAGACTTAAGAACTCTTAAGAATATATCAGTACTTTCTGTTTGAGTGACAAAACTGTTTTTAGTGTGCGTGTGTGCTTAGTTATGTAGAAATACAGCGAATATCAAGTGTAATTTTACGCGAAAAAATAAATCCAAAAAATCCATATAAAATATTAGCAAACAGAGAACAAAGCTTGGAATCTTTAAGAAAACCATCAGACCCTAACGGACACGGTCAAAAGCCACCCTTTCCAACAGGAATCATGCTCTAACGGTCAAAACAAACAAGTTTCTTAAACAGGGGACCCTACTCTCAAACTTCAAACATGGACTCTCCGAAAATTGTATACAAATATTACTCGAACCCCGCGTTTTGTGCCCAAAGTGAAGTGGTGTTTGCACAGAAATCATGCATGACCCGAATCGTCTCACCAGATCGACAAAGAATGCCGCCTTTAGGCGCCAATTCTCCACGCAAAATGGAAAGCAATAGAATACTAAGAACCGACATATCAGATAATCCTTTGAGGATGTCTCCAGCTGGTAGATACAAGGACGAACTCCCCGAATTGCCGCCAAAGCCCGCCAAATATCAACCGAGAAACTTCCAACGACAATCGTCTTTAATGTGCAAGCCGTCTCGTTCTATCGTTCGGTGTAGAACAAGGAGCGAAGATCTGGAAATGGCGCAGTTTAGGCAGAAGCAGCAGTTAAAATACGATAGGAACGCCGAAAGCGACGATGGACTCGAAGATTCTAGATTAAAGCACAGATATGAAGTCATCCGAGACTTTGATGATGTCGTTGATTATTCTCCAACAAAGAAACGAATAGTTGAAGCCGATGAAAGTGAAATTGAGGAGTACAACGTAGACGCGCCAGATGATCACGAGCTTAAAGAAATTCCTACTGAAATTGTTAAAACAGTTAATGGTAAGACGCATAGATACGCGATTGTGCCTTCTGATGATGAGGAGAAAAAAACAGTGACTTTCACATCGCCTATGATGTCGAAAAAGCATCTAATTGCTACTCAAAAGCTTCACGAATTACTCTCTACGCCTAGGAAATTGAAGAGTTACGCGAGCCAGCCATCTGTTAGAATAACGCCGAATAAATTGGAAAGTCCAAGGTACATGGACACGTCTATCAAATTAGCATCAAGCACACCAACTCAGAACGTAACACCATCCAAGTCGTGCGCAAATTTGACGCTAACTCGAAACGCGACATCACCCATCTCGCCAAAAGCTCAACAAAAACTCAATTATGGCTTTCCAGAGTTAGAAAGGCAGGATGTCTTTGTGACTAGTTTCAGGGATAAGAACAGAGATAGGAGTTTTGAGATGGATAAAAGAGAGGCGAGTAGAGATAGTAGGAGAGTCACGCCAAAGAGAGATAAGACTACTGCTGTTATTATGCCTCGGTGAGTTGAAATTTATTTCGAAACTGTTCATTTAAAAGCACCTTAAATATTATAAACGTAAAAGTTTGTAAGTATGTTTGTTGCACTTTATCGCAAAACATACTTATGTAAGTAATTTATTTGGCGTTACATTTGCTTGTTTAGATTAAGTCGCTTAACACATAGTTTTTATTCCTGTATTGCCACGGGAACTAACGGGAGAACTATGAAGCGCGTCTTGAAGATTTTAAGTTAATCTTGACATGGTACTTCTAATCTACACTAATATTATAAAGAAGTAAAGTTAGTGCGTTTGTTAAATTGTAAGGGGTAATCTCGGGATCTACTGAACCGAGTCTAAACATTTTTTCACCAACAGATAGCCACATTATTGCTGAGTGTCAAAATGTGGAAATATAAAAAAGCGAAAACTAAATACTTATTAACATTTTGCTCAACTAAGTGGGCACGGATCAGATAGTATTATGTATGTTCATATTACAATTATTAATACATTAATACCTAAATGTACATATAAAGGTAGACTAAACTCAATAAATATTTTAAGAATTTAGATTTTAAAAAAATTCCTATCTTTTGTAAATACATGTACACATACCGTACATAAATGAAATGAAATGAAATGAAAATAATTTATTCACTTAAATCACCTTGTGATATTTATGAACGTCAAAACTAAAAATATAGATCAATACAGACATGTCGTTGCAGCCACACAATCTGCTTTGTCCAAAGCATTACGTTATTGCAAAAAAATATAAAATAATTTTGCCGTCTGTCTGTTTCAATCTATAAACGCCTGTTTCCAAAGGGTAAGGTGTATGAGAAGAATACAGGCAAAGAAACTCATACACTACTTTTTTTTAAAAATCATTTGTTACAAATTGATAGAAATAGGACCCCAAAAAGATATTACAACCAAGAATGACGAAGCCCGGCAAATGTTTTACTACTTCGCCGAGCGGTCGTCAAATTAAATTTATTTAGAAACCTCAACAAAAATATTCAAATCTATTTATTTGTATAAGATTAGCTATCACAATATCGTGCAGGATCCTCTCTATAAAAACTGTCATCCGAACCGGTGGTAAATTATTCTCTGTAGTACTATGACTATAATAAAGTGTTAATATATAGCCTAGTTAAATAAACATCTATTTGAATTAGACTTTGAACTGTATTTTCCACAGGCTAGCAACCCAATCACCTTCAGTATACTCGGAGGACACCTACAAATCACTGTCAAGTATCAAGACCATGAGTGCTGCTACAGCGTCGCTGACTATAGCAGCATTGATGCTGACTCTCTGTGGAGGGCTCAGTACCGGTTTGAGTTTCTTCATGATGTATAGTGTGAGTATTTAAAGAACATTATTTACTTTGAACATTATTTAATATGAAGAGGGGAGATGAGCTGGACGCAGTCCTGATGGTAAGTGTAACGCCCGCCCATAGCCAATGCAGTGCTACCCGGAACTTTGCTATAAAGCCCAACTCCGAAGGGTGTACTACACCGACGCTCCCCACTTTGAGTCATCAGATGTTAAGACTCATTAGCCCAGTAATTTATTATTTTGAAATTATTACTGACGGCTAGCTGTTGCTCGCGACTTTATCTGCGTGGACTTTCATATTTAAAACTTTTATAACCCTTTTTCGAGTTAAAAAGTAGCCTATGTTTTATTTCAGGCTCTAGACCATCTGTGTTCCAAATTTCATTACAATTGGTTCAGTAGTTTTGGCGTGAAAGCGTAACAGACAGACAGAAAGAGTAACTTTCGCATTTATAATATTAGTAGGGATTATTGTCTATTATTATACAAAATTGCTTCGAATACATTAGTTTACGATTTTACGATTCAAGTGTTATTTCAAGTTGCCAAGTTGAAGATTTCTTTTTGACTTTGACTTTTTTCTTTTATAGATTGGTCGGAGATACTATTTGGACTTTGGCGTGCTCGCTGGGTTCACTTGTTTTATTTTGGGGTTACTCGGACTCCGATCGCGAAAAAACCAATTACTACCCAATAGAAATTATATATCTGGTAAGTTTATTGACATTAATATTTTTAAAAGATGACCGAAAATATTTATTTATTTAAGAAGGAAAGAAATATTGATTTCAGACCATATCACCTTACCATACCTTAGAAGTTAGAACATTAACATATTTCATTAAACAGTATAAGATAACTATTTAAATAACTAGCTGACCTGGCGAACTTCGTATCGCCCTATAACCATGAAATATCAAAAAAGTGAAGTGCTAATCTTTTCTTACATAAGAACCTTCTCCTAATAATAACAAATACAACAAAAAAATCAGCCAAATCGGTCGAGCCGTTTTCATGTTATGTCGTGACAACCGAAAACGGGTTTCATTTTTATATATTATATAGATAAATTTAATTTATTTCTTAACTCTGAAACATCCAAGTCACTAAATAAATATATCAAATAAAAGTTATTGAAATCAACTTTCTTATTCGAACAATATAACAAATAAACTCATAACTCGATAACTGCTAAACCAAATTTAATAAAAATTGTTTTATAAGATACTACCCGTCCCCACTTCGTTGGGCATAATGTTAACAATCCTCTTTTTATATAGCCTATGACACTCAGCAATAATGTGGCTTTCTATTGGTGAAAGAATTTTTAAAATCGGTTCAGTAGATCCAACCATCCAAACACACACTTTACTTCTTTATAATGTTAGTATAGACATCTCGAGTATAGGAATCACGACTATATTTCATTAATACAGGCATAGAATTGACCATCTTGACCTACCCTTACGCACAAAAATTAATGTAATATTTTTTATCTTTTACAGGTTACATTGTGCTATCATCATTTTCTCTGCTCAGCGCGTTCGGTCTGTTATTACTACTCTGTGTACAGCCAAAGCCGGGAACCGCACTAAATGATATAACCTCAGGCGCCGTGTGTAGTATAAGTGTTCTTTCTCTATGTCTGGCTACTGTTGGTATACTGGCGTCCTTCTGCTGTGCGAGAGACCCGCCTGATAACAGAGTCGGGGTTGGTACCGCCCGATGGTATTAAAATTGGCGCCAATTTTATGACAGATTATTATAAATGACACTGACAGTTGATTGTATTTGAATGTCAATTTGATGGTTGGAAAAAGTACGCGGCAATTTAAAAAAAACCTTATTAAAGTAAACGTACAATTAGGTAGATAGTTTACGTTATCACAATTTCCAAAGAAAAAGAAGCCAATGG
Organism: Eurema hecabe; assembly: GCA_026213755.1. Lineage (NCBI taxonomy): Eukaryota > Metazoa > Arthropoda > Insecta > Lepidoptera > Pieridae > Terias > Terias hecabe. The sequence continues at coordinate 305,625 of JADANM010006970.1, read as the reverse complement.
CTAATGTTAACTTAAAAACGAAATGAAGTTGAAACTTGTATTATATAAAATTAATTATTATTTTAGAATGTTAAGATTCAATTAAGAGCCTGATTAAGATCATTTTCCATGACATAAAAATGTAATATATTTTTAATATTTATGTAATCGTTAATTGGATGAAATAAATTCTATAAAAATAAAATAGTTATATTTATTTTCTTAATTTAAGTTTAATAATTCTTAATACCATATTAGTTGTCGTCATTTTCATGAAATGAAATTAACAACACCAAAAACAAATTACCTAGTTACTGAGCTTAACAAAGAACCTCCTTAACATAAAATGTATAAAAAAACTTGATATAATATTATATTATATACTTTAAAACCTTGTTAAAATTAATACGTGTAAAACGAGCGAATATCCAGACAAAGTGCTTTACAACTCTGAATTTCTTTCTTTCTTATATTATATTATGGCATTAGCGTCTAGCTTTTTGCCAATGTCAAGTAAAATCGTCATCAAGTCGTCTTTAGTAGAGTCAGTCAGTCGTTTCGTTCTGCCCTTCGTAAAGTGATAGTGACCTTTACGAAGAACCTCGACGAATCTTGGAGCAATCGGAACGGCGATACTATGCGCTCTCAAATGAATTCTTCATTTCTTCTTTTCTCAAATGAATTCTTCATTTCAATTTTCACTTATTAGCTAGTTTACTGCATGATTCACTATCACAATCAAACATTAAATCACTTTGTGCACCAAAAAAGGAATATTCAATCGAGATTACAAATAGACGCCGCAAGATTCCCGCCAAAACTCAAATCTTTGAATTTAACAATAGGAAGTGTTAACAATTAATACCGTAGTACAGAGTTATAAAAACAACATCATTTACGTATGTTGTGTATAACATTATCTGTGGCGTAACGTCAGTCGTCACTGTCTAGTTCACTGTCAAATTTTTTTTACCTTAGTGAATTGTCAATGAAATTATTATGACATAAACAATGAACTTCGAATTTACATTTTAGATTTGTGATTTAGTCTTTTTGGTTTTTTTCCTACTAAAGTTAATAAACAGATTCATTTTTATTTCCAATAAGTACAAAAAGCAAGCAAAATGTGTATCTTATGTTAATTTATTAAACAACCCACCAAGCGCATTTGTTAAGTGTAAATAGTTATGTGATAAGTTTGTTTTAAAGCTAAGATAAAATATTACAAGGTAAGCTCTTTATTTAACATAACGGACCTAAACGTAAGTCTAAATAAGTCTAATAATCTCAAACGTGTATATGACTAGCACGTTTTTCTTAGAAATATTTGTTTTGCCAGTAATCTGTATTTATTAGTCTGATAAGTGTAGTCAAAACAAAGACAACTGAAAATATGAGATAAGAATGTGCTAACAATGAATTATTCGTAGACAGATAATATTTAATATTTTTTAACATATAGTCATAAGAAATTCTTATACGAATTTAAATGTTATATATTATGATGAAAAGTTGTCATAGTATGGTTTTCAGTGAGTGTTTATCACATTATTGCAATTTTATATGATAAATATAGTGTATAAAACAATGTTTTGATAAAACAATGAGATCAGTAAGATTATTACAATAACAGATGCCTGAATTAAATAGTTAATGGAACTTGTTTTTAATTGTTTAACTAGCTAATTGTTAATCAATTTTCAAAATTGGTTTAGTGGTTTCTAAGAGTCTATAAATAGCTTAATAATATTACCATGAAATCCTGACTCAAGTTTGTTGAAAACCCTCTTACGTAGCAGCAATTACTTTCTTAATTAAGAATTTATTTAAAATAATCCTGTAAAAAAATGAGATAAAAATATGGGTCCACTAAGCTAAAGATAGGGTCCTTGACCATTTAAAGATTGTATTGGTGTCCCCAATAGTTAAATAGTGACACATTGTATGTATGCTGATTTTCCAATTAATATCGTAATTGTGATTCAGAGTTAGCTAATGAGTCCATTATAGTTTTTACGCTCTCATTCAAAACCATTAATTTTTCAAAAGAAAGAAATCAATAATTAATTAACTCATAGATTTGTTGTTTCTTTAAAGTATGTAAAATTTTTAAAGCTGTATCTACTACTACTGTACTAATATTAAAAATATGAAAGCAAAAACTGCTTAATGGATTTGGCTGATTAATGCAGGTAGATTAGATTAAACCCTGAATTAACACATAGATTCATAGAACATGTGCTATTTATTCCAGTATTTCTCTAGGAACGGAGATTACCTTAATAAAACTGCAGGGCACAGCGAGTATGTGCATACATACTTATCTTGTATATGTTCTAAGTTTATGTATTTTTAAGTAAAATGTTTCAATTAAAGATGGCTGATTACCACATAAGGGAGGCAGCGGAATCTCTTTTGGGAAGCATGACCAACCCGCCGTATAGAAGTTTGAGTGAGTCACTTGATTTAAATCTCTATTAATATTATTAATACGAAAATTACTCTGTCTGTCTGTCTGTAACGGTTTCATGACAAACCTACTTAACCGATTGTAATGAAATTTGGTACGCAGATGCAGGTTATTTTTAACTGGCAAAACGGGTAAGTTCTACAGTCTACAGTTTTATACTAGTGTAAGATTTTGTCTTAAGCATGTTTTGTATATATTTTAAGTAATTTTGTGTAACTTTTATTTTCATTATCTTAACTTGTCCAAATATTACCATGTACCAGAGAAGTAAGAGAGTTTTTTGATATTCAAACAATTAAAAATATAGCATTTTCTTGAGTTACAAGGGATAAAGACATTTGAGATTTTTCTTTAAAGGATTTTTTGATGATATAAATTGTGACACTTAATGAAAGCAAGAAAAAAATTATGTTCTATACTTTTTGGGAGGTTTTGGACCAAAGCCAATATTTTTTGTATGAAAGTATACTTTTAGATGCCCAATTAATAGTAGCATTCTATTAGAATCTATAAAACTATCAGAATCATTTTAATAGATCCGAAGATTATCTCCACAGCATTAAATACACATTATTGACACTTTGGAATATTATTTTAAAAGATGTTTGGATAGTACAGTAATAATAAACTCCCAAATTGGTTAACTAGGTTATGAATAACCAATATGATTAGTATTAGGTCAAATAGTTGTCTTAACCTTCACTTACTTTTTGCAGTTTATTTAGATATGAGATGACTTAGCGAATTGTTAAATATATCATCTTAATATATATAAATTACGTGTCACATTGTTTGTCCGAGCTTGCCTATTAAACTACTGAACCAATATTAAATTAAATTTGCACACCGTGTACAATTTGATCCAAACTTAAAAGATGGGATAGCTAACATCCCGGTATTGCCCTGGGAACCGGAACTATAATACACAGGTTAAACCATTGCTTTATTCTTCTGTCCCTATTTATGCTTAAGTCTTTAAAACTGCACAATCGAATTTTATTTGATTTTTTTAATATACAATGTGTAACAGAAATGCGTGGTAATATTTAAGGATCGCAAAGAATTCCTAATTTTAAATGAAAGTATTAAAAATTCATTTATTTATATATTCATATTGATTTTTTATTTCTATTGACTAGCATATCGATATTTAAATTTATCGACGCTACGACATCACTTTAGAGCTACCACCTGTTACGTCTCAATGATGCTATGACAATGCATTTCATTGAAAAAGTTGCTGCTGTCTCTGTCATTAGAATTCGAAAAGTGATGTAACACTTTTGTTTTGATTTTCATATTATCGATTTTATTGATGAATTAATGAAATAAAAAATCTCAAATATGTTTATTTGAATGCGGGGACTGGTATATAGACTATCTATGAGCATCTGAACATCACGCAAAAATATTCACACACATTTCTGTTACACATTGTATAGAGTTATTCAAGAGGAAGCTTTATATGTAGATTACATGCATAATATATGCAAGCGAAGTAGTATACAAATATGCTATTAGAATTAAAACATTTTTATCAAGGCTTCTAAACTTAGAATTATTTAAATCCTTAACACTGTAATAATAATGTTCTCTATATATTTTTAGATCAGTCACAATCGGTGAGCCTGCTCACAGAGGACCTGGTGGCAGGTCACAGACCACAAGGAAGGATGTCATCTATCAGACGGTTCTTTTGTCTGTTTGTCACCTTTGATCTCCTGTTCACGAGTCTTATGTACCTTATATGTGTTGTTGTGAGTATTCAGTCTTATAAATAATTTCTTTCAAGATTGCTGGTGTTAATTTTTTATTAAAGACTGCAACAAAACTAGGCTAACCTTTTGTTTTTTGTTTACATTAAAAAATAATAGTATTATTGTGACAATGTAATCCTATATCCTATAGTTTCAATTTGAATGAACAAAAATTTTTAATACTATAAGAAAAATTAAAATAAGTATTACTTTGTAGCCAATTCATATGAAATAATGTAATTTACGTTTGTATTTTTTTGGGATCTGGGTATTCCTATATTTTATATGTATGTATTTACAAAAGAAAAGTATGTATATGTAATGTATCCGTTATTTAGTTGCTAACACAAGCTTTGCTTAGCGTGCCACTAGATGGCGTTGTATTCAAATAAGTGTCCCGAAGTATCTTATCTTATCTATATATATAAAAGAAAGTCGTGTTAGTTACTTCACTTATAACTTAAGAACGGCTGAACCAATTTAGCTGAAAATTGGCAGCGAGGTAGTTTAGAACCAGGAGAAGGACATAGGATACATTTTATCCAGTTTCCAGGGGAATATTTTTTTATGAAAGTAAACGCGGACGTAGTCGCAGGCAACAGCTAGTTTACTGATATTTTTAATTGTTTTTAATTAATTTTCATTACAGATGCGTGGAGAAACACTCCTTCAGATATTCACCAGAGAGATTTTGCACTACGACATAAAGACATCACTGTTTGACGTAGTGATGGTAGCCGTTGTGAGATTCTTCCTGCTCATTCTGTTCTATGGGATATTCTATATAAACAACTGGAGCGTTATAGCGGTGAGTTTCGTTTTTATTATTACTAGATTTTGCTCGCGACTTCGTCCCCGTCCATTTCTTTTTCCATTATATCTTCGCTCCTATTTGTCGCAGCGTGATGTTATGTAGCCTAAAGCGTTCCTCGATAAAATGTTTATTCAATAAAAAAAGAATTTTTCAATTCGAACCAGTAGTTCCTGAGATTAGCGCATTCAAACAAAAAAACAAACAAACTCTTCAACTTTATATATTAGTATAGATATAGATAACAATATACTTCAGGACATTTATTCACAGCGCCATACGATACATTAACGCTACACACGCCAACGGATACATTACATATACATAATTTTCTATTGTAAAGACGTATGATAAACTCATTACCCTCCTTTGCAGCGCGCAGTCGGGTAAAAATAATACTACCTCGGCCACAATCTATGTTTTATTGAATAGACAATGTATCGAGGAAGGCTTTAGGCTACGTAATATCTTGCTGCTACTAATAGGAGCGAAGAAATAATGGAAAAACAAATCAACGGGGTCGAAGTCGCGAGTAACAGCTAGTCTTAAAATATGGCTGCTGATGGGACATATTATAACTTTTTTTAATTTGTTTAGTTCTTAAATGTCTTATGTATTTTATTTATTTATTTATTTACCCTTTATTACATTCAAAAACTTACAGACCATTTGTACAGAAACAGAAGAAATGTAATAGGCGACCTTATCACTAAAAAGTGATTTCTTCCAGGCAACCTTTATAATTATTTGTAAAGAAAGACTGGAATGGTAGGACCACTGAGTAGGGTATAGATATAAATATATACACATACATAATATATAGTTTTGCACTAAATATAAATACAATATAATATATTATACTGTCATACATATATCTATTGTATGTGTTCTGGATTAAATGTTTCTTTCTTTCTTTCTATTTCAGCTCTCGACGGGAGGAACGTGTGCCTTTTTAATAGCCAAAGTGTTCGTGTTTGACGTGAGTATTATTTTTTTGAGTTATATACCTATGTTAGGTGCAGTGGTTAAACCACCTTTTGGGTTGGTCGTGGGTTTGGGATTGACTTATTTAAGGCACAGTTTGAATAATTATTGACAACCGCTAGATGGCGCTGGAATAAAAAATAATAAAATAACAGCTATTTATTTTTCATTACACGTACAATAAGAAACTATACATATGTAATTGGCGGATTAATATTTATAATAATTAAATATGTACATGTCACCGAAAGATAACAAGAACAGCTTGATGTCTACCTATTGAAATAAACCGCTTGAAAATCGGTCGTGTAGTTTTAAAGATTTAAGCATACATAGGGACAGACACAGGAAAGCGACTTTATTTTATACTAGCTGTTGCCCGCGACTCCGTCCGCGTGGACTTTCACATAAGCAAACGTTCAGCAAGTTCAACGTAATTCTTAAAATTGCCATAACTTTTTTATTTATCAACCGATTGACATGAATTAAACACTAAATGATAAGTGAAGCTTACGACAATATTTAATTAAAAACCCCATCTAGATAGGATAAGCCGTTTCAGAGATTAGCGTGCACAAACAAACAGACAAACAGACAAAAATTCCAAAAATCATTGTTTTGGGTTCTATTGCATTAATAAAGGTCTACTATATCTTCCATGTACAGACAGCGACTCGTTACGTTTTTATTATATGTATAGACTTTGTAATGATAATGGTAAAGTCTACATGGTCTCCAACTCTCCAGTGGCCAGATGCACCGCAGCCGGTGTACCAGGTGTTCCTGATCCTGGCTTCCTTCACCATATCGTGGGGGGAGGCCTGGTTCCTGGACTTCAGGGTGCTACCCCAGGAGTTCCAGGCGAAGCAGATACTGGAAGCCATTGGTGAGGGTCTCTTATATTTTAAAAGCTTTTTTTTAACTTGGAGAAATTGTCACAACAATTGTCACTATCATATTAGCGGCGTGATTATTAATTAATATACTATATTATATAATATTGTAATAAAAATTTCGGAGGCGTGAAATGGTGAAGTTTTTGTACTTCCGCTATCAATAAGCTAGATTTTAAGGTTTATTTTTTAAAAAAATATTTAATAAGGATATTTAAAAAAAATTAACTCGCAATATATGTAAGGGTGTTCGGGTGGAATCTTACGACCCGATTTTGAAGCAGATCCTCTCAACCGATTTAGCTGAAATTTTGTATGTACGTTTTGATTGGATGGCAATACACGGTTAGTTGTGTGACGTCATTCTAAATTCAATATGGCGGACCATCGAAGATGGCGTCAGTTATTATAACATAGAGGGCAAACGAGCAGGATAGCCACCTGATGGGAAGTGGTCATTGATATCAACAGTTGTAAAGCTTGACAGCTTTGGAGTGGGGCCGGCCTTTTAAATGATGTACGCTCTCTTGAAGCACCAAGTCGTATAACATTGGGATAGTCTAGTCGACAAGTTAAAAATGGGATAAAATAGAGATACTAATACGATTAAAGATGAAAAAAAAATGGCATTTAGTTTTTTGTCAATATTTAATAAACTATTAATTTTATGAAATTTCAAATCAAGAAGTTGCAATAAAAACTAACTCTCGGAACTCTATCTCCATCTATTAAATTATATCAAACTTGTATCAAAGTTAAACTATAAGTATAACTACACTTGACCGTGACTATGCGACCCCTCCTTGCAAAGCTGGATCAGCTTTTAATATTCTATGAAGTGGTGAGACGAGCTGGTCGCCCTCCTGATGGTAAGAGAAACGCCAGCCCCTAACCAATGTAGTGCTACCCGGAACTTTGCTCCGGGCAGGGGTGCACTACATTGACGCACCCCACTTTGAGTCATCAGATGTTAAGACTCATGAGCCCAGTAATCTCGCTGGCTACAGCGCCCTTCAGACCGGAGCACAGTGACAATTTGCTCATCACTGTTCAGGCGGTAGAATGTCTGGCACTGTGGGGGTACCCACCCAGGCGGTCTCCTGCGAAAGAGACCTACCCCCGGTAGATTATTATTAATAGATTGGTTTATTGGTGTCCAGTCCACCACGGGGCGTCAGAGAGGACTCCTCTATTGCGACCAGCTGCTTCCACCCACGGTGGTTCCACCGTCAACTGGTTCTCGCCGGTCGACACGCCGGAGTCCAGCCCGCGCCCGCGACAGCCTGGAGACCAGGTCATCCTCACACAGGACCAGGTCAGTGGAACATACATACATACATACATACGTACGTACATAATAATAATTTAAAGCACTTCATTGACACCCACAAAGAAATGAAAAACATACAAAGATGACAGTTTAGTTAATTGGCGGCCTTATCGCTAAGAAGCTATATCTCAATATCAACCAGAACTAGGCGATTAGAAATAGTTATATTAAAATAGATAATACATAGTTAATAATGCTAAGCTCATGTAATATTACAATAGACTAAAAAGCGTTCTTATTATTTACCCGTTGTAAAGTTAACACGTGCGGAGGCGGGGCGGGCTGCTAGTATAATATTATGTATGTTAAAACGTAAGTAAAACCTAGTCCAATATATAATTAAATTAGATTATTAAGCTATAATCAGCTTAAGAAGGAAATGATTAAAATTTAAGAAGTAATAAACGAAAAGTATTATTTAGAAAAAAATATATTTAGTTACAATAAACAGATTACATAGATAAAAACTTTATTCGTTTTAACATAATACAAGAACGTATGAAAAGTATATAATATAATAGATCGATTTAGGAAACCTCTTTTTTTAAGTCGGGTAAAAACTGAAGTATAATAGGCGTCACGAATCTTTAGCGCTGAACGAAACCTGCGCAGAAGTCAAAAATAAGGTATCGAGGGGACGGTGCGGCGCGCGGGGCGCGTGATCGTCGGGTGCGCGAGCGTTGATTGGTTGTCCCAGTCGTGTTGTCTTTGAGCACCAATACGTCAATTACGAGCGCGATTCTACCGATGCGCAGCTATTCTCGACCAGCGCTAAACAAATGACGCGTCCTATAATCTGTTGTCCCTAAAGACACCTATTATATCAAATATAGCACAAGAGCGCATTATTCGGCATGATGCTTAACGTTGAATGTTTCAACTACATCTTTCTCTATTCATATATCGGGCATTCTCAATACTAAGTTGTGCTTTCGCTGGATGCGTGCAATAATAGTTCGATACCTTATATTTGACTTCTGCGCAGGTTTCGTTCAGCGCTAAAGATTCGTGACGCGACCTATACATGTGCAGTGACAGACAATCAATAAATAATTTTCTTTAATTTGACATTGATCGCATTATGCTCTGTAATTGGAAAACCAGGTTGGCTTACTTCATCAAAAAATACTGATGGAATTTTTTTTTCTTTCTGATGGCATTTCATTGTGCCTCTTTGTCGCTCGTTCCGCGCTCTCGCTTGCACTTCAGACCTTAAATGGAACGCCTCAGAGCGAGGCAACGCCGCATGAGTCATGTTTCGTCTTGCCTGCAGTATCTTTATATTATATTAGATTATATGAGGTCACGTAATAAAATAGTTTATCATTCAAATGAACTATTAAATATGAATTTATCTTTTATAGAAGAGATATGTATTAAGCCACATGCTAATTAACGATTAGGGTATCGATTTAACTGATAATATCGGTTTAATTACATATTATTAATAGCGAAAATGCATTATCTGTTAATCTGTGCGTTGATTGATAAGAAAGACACGTGAATTAATTTTATTATTTCTTTTAGTAATTTTATATATTAATATAATATTATAGAGGTAAAATTAAAAAGTTTGTGATGGTGTTTGTGGCTTCTTCACGTCTAAGAGGCTGGAGCGATTTGGATAAAATTTGGTATGGAGTAAGCTGACGCACTGGATTAACACATAGGCTAAGTTTTACTCCGGGAAATACATAATTTATTTTCCCTAATAAACCGCGGTGTACAGCTAGTAAAATATAAATATATAATAGTACGGAACCAATTGTTCGAGAGACCGAGTTACACTTGACCGATTATTTAATTTTAAGTACGGTACTCTAACAAATAAGCATTGGTTTAAAATGGGATAGGTACATCTATTACAGATCGAATGATCTTAATTAAGGTAATTAATATAGTTCAGACGGTCTTGAGACCTTTGAACCAAATACAAAGTCAAAAGTACCGGTTCGGAAGGCAGTTTCGACAGAGAAGGATCGGAAAGAGACTCTGATAGTTGCTCTTTTCAAGCGACTTCAAAAAAGGAGGAGGTTCTCAATTCAACCCGTATGTTTTTTTTTTCTATGTTTGTTACGCGATAACTCCGCCAATTATGAACCGATTTGAACAAATCTTTTTTTCGGCGTATAGCTAATACTTCAAGGGTGGTCCCTTTTAAATTTAATAATAAAAAAAACAACACCTAAGGGTGGAAAATTGGGGATGAACTTTTTAATACGCAACATCTCCGCCGATTATGAACCAATTTGAACGTTTTTTTTTGGGTGAATAGGTAATATCATGAAGTCGGTTGTATGGGTATTGTATATCAATTATATAATATCATTGTTTATAGTGAATAATTTTTAAACGGTGTGTCTGAATAGTTCAAAATCTTAATCTTAATATATATAAATATCGTGTCACAATGTTTGTCCTCAATGGACTCCTAAACCACTCAACCGATTATAATAAAATTTGCACACCATGTGCAGTTTAATCCAATTTAAAAGATAGGATAGCTTACATCCCGGTATTGCCCCGGGAACGGGAATTACGCGGGTAAAACCGCGGGACATACCTAGTTTATTATAATATTAATTGTCGATGTGAATTAGTTCCCGCTGCACCTACCCTGTAACTTTACACCCTACATCTACCCTTCTCTCTGCTCAAGAATCACCCTCGTACTTCAAGGAGCTTTCTAAAAGAATTATCTAAATCGATTCAGGTGTTATCAAGTTATGCACTTGGCAACACATTTGGCGATAAATTTTCATATTTTTACGTAATCAAATTTGTTCGAACAGGAAAATAAAACTGAATATATCGTAAACGCTGAAATACTTGCTTTAAAATATTATACTAGCGACCCGCCCCGGCTTTGTTCGCATATATTATACTATACATACACAAACCTTCCTTTTGAATCACTCTATCTATTATAAAATAATTTTTAACTAAATAAAAGCGACTTCAAACAAAAAAGCTAAAAATTAATTTTCTTCGTACAGAGTAATACGTATTTTCATTTATAGTAATATTATAAATGCGAAAGTAACTCTGTCTGTCTGTGTTTCCATCACGCTAAAACGACTGAACCGATTAGAACGAAATTTAGTACACAGATAGTGTAACGCCTGGGGAAGGACATAGGCTACTTTTTTTGAAATCAACACCCAAAAGGTTGCACGAGGGGTTGAAACTTTTAATAATTTTACGCTTTCACAGCCAAACCGCACAGATGGTCTAGAGCCTGAGATAAAACATAGGCTACTTTTTAACTGGAAAAAAGGGTTATAGGAGGGGTCTAAGTTTATATGAAAGTCCACGCGGACGGAGTCGCGGGCAACAGCTAGTATATTATAATTAATCGACTTCTTTTTAAAGGAGAAATTAAGTCAGTATTCACTCACGTGTTTTAGTGCGTATGTAATTATTCTTTGAAATGATAATGGGTCTCTTTTATTCGCCGCTCAAAGGTACCGCGAAAATAATATCAAAGCTTTAATGAGTATTTATTTAAACTATTGTTTGTCTGTTTTTGTGCAGTGGTTAAAACTATCTTTGCCGATAAAACTATGACACCCCCTTTTCCCCTTATAACCCTTCTTTCCCGTTAAAAAGTAGCCCATGTTTTATCTCAGGCTCTAGACCATATGTGTACCAAATTTCATTACAATTGGTTCAGTAGTTTTGGCGTGAAAGAGTTACAGACATACAGAGTTTCTTTCGCATTTATAATATAAGTATGGATGACGTGAGTAATAATAACATCCTTTTTTCCGAATATTATAGTATTATAAATGGGAAAGTTTCTTTCACGGCAAAACGGCTTGACCGATATAGTTCAAATTTGGTATGTAGATAGATAACACCCTGGATTAAAACATGGGATACTTTTTATCTCGGTATTGCCCCGGGAACGGGAACTACGCGGGCAAAGCCCCGGGGAGCGGATAGTGTACTATATGTAAAACTTTTTATTATTATTTTAACTTAAAAACAAAACGTAAATAACGAAGGGACCTTATTTCTTGGAAATGAAAGAAAATAATCCTACTTGTGTGGCCTCTTTTAAGATATAAACGTGCATTAGTCATTGCATTTGACCCACATACGGCCGTCTCTCTGATTGGTTACCAATTGTCTTGAATTAAACGTCCTGCATTCGCGATATAAATTTATACTAACTAAGTAGTCGTGCCCCGCGGTTTTCAACCCCCAAACGACGGGGTATTATAATTTTGACGTGTCTGTGGCAACGTAGCTCCCAAATAGGTGAACTTGAACAACTTACAAAACGGCATTTGACAAAAAGCCTTAACCAAAAGTGTCTTTATTTGACACCCATGTCATGCCTACAGAGTTCGTTTCCGGTCATTTCGTTAATTTTCAGTTTTGAGAAATTATCAACCTTAGGTGTCACCAACTAGTCATTGAGCTTCTATTTCAATAAATACACACAAATTAAAACTTTTAAAAATACTGAAATAATTTACCGACAGATTACACTTGATATTGAATTGAAAATGATCTTAAAAACAATAACGAGATAAAGCTAAAAGTTACATTCTATAGCGGTTGACTCCCCTGGGGAATCATCAAACTCCCTGGCGTTAGATGCCCTAGAGGCATCACGAAATGTTTGCTTGACGCCAGGCACAAAAGTTTGTGAAAAACACCGCCATAGCGTCATACTAAAGTCTGCACTTATGGCATCGAATGTACCGAGGTTTATTGATAAATGATTACTGGTCAGTATCGTGCGATACGGCTGCGCGTGCGCACGTAACGGTTGTTCCGAATTTGAATTTCGAATCGCGTACCGTTCGATATTTAAACATTCGAATCGTGTTCGAATTTTTAATTTTAAAAATTTTCAGGTAGTATTTGTTAGGAGAATTGTTTTTTTTTGTAAGAAATGTTTGTTTGTTTGTTTGTTGATATAATTATTAACGGTTGAATTGTTTATTTGTACGTTGGACTGTTATGGCCTATTTAATATGATAATAATGTGCAATAATAATCGAGTATTAGTTTTATATAACTAGTAGTTATAAGTGTAATAGTTTCGAGGATGCATGTAAGTATGTTTGTTGATATTTCACGCAAAAACTACTGTACGGATTTGGATAAAATTTTACATGCTAGTAGATTAGACATTAGATTACAAAATGGGATACTTTTTATACCGGTATTGACAGGGGAATGAGAATGACGCGGGTAAATCCACGGTACTGATTTAATTGTATTTTCGATTGGTCTGGTTTTTTATTGTTATTTTATTTATATTCACAATAATTTTTCCATTGCATTTTTGTTTTACCAAAAATAACAATACCGATAGAGTACGAGTTACAATTCGTTGTAGGTCTGCAACCCTTCCTTTGACAAGTAAAATTATATAAATAGTTTTAATTTTAGTAATACTTATTTAATTTAGACAAAGAATTTAGACAAAGAAAAAGGAAATGTTTACTGAGATATTGATCGACTAAATCTAATTTGTGTTAACGTGTATATAATTATTAAGATTTTTCAAAACTAGCTGTGCCAGCGACTTCGCCCGCGTAGAAAAGTGACTTTGGGCAGCATTTTTGAAAATGCCTAACCCGCACCAACAAACGTTCAGCGAGTTCAACGTGATTCTTTAAATTGCCATAACTTTTTTATTTATCACCCGATTGACATGCATTAAAAACTAAATGTTAAGTGAAGCTTACCACAATATATCATTGAAAACCCTATCTGGATAGGATAATCCGTGAGATTACCGTGGACAAACAAACAGACAAAAATTCCAAAAATCATTGTTTTGGGTCCTATTGCGTTAATAAAGGTCTTCTGTAATATTTTTTCTCATGTATCTTCCATGTACAGACAGCGACTCGTTACGTTTTTATTATATGTATAGACTAGTCGTGCTACGCGGTTTTACCCGCGTTTATGCATACACATAAACCTTCCTCTTGTATATCTGATAAAACTCATGAAAATCGGTTGCGTAGTTTCAAAGATCTAAACATACATAGGGACAGACAGAAGAAAGCGCCTTTAGACTATATAATAATGATATTATTGTACCTACAAATTTATTACCTTTATTTACCTGTGGGAACTTTTTTTTATAGTCAGTCTATTATACATAATTAGATTTAAGATAGGTACAATTTTTATTAAAATTTATTCCGATAAACGTATAGATTATGTTTTCTGTGTTAATGGTTTTATTAGGCAATGATACACAATGAGGTATTTTTTTACGAGTTGTCTTATTCATAATTAACTTTAAAAACAAATTAATCCGAATTCATGATAATACCTATTAAACAAAAAAATAATCGTTCAAATTGGTTCATAATCGGCGGAGATATTGCGTATAAAAAAGTTCATCCCCATTTTTCCACCTTTGGGAGTTGTTTTTTTATTATTAAATTTAAATGGGACCCCCCTTGAAGTATTAGCTATACGCCGAAAAAGATTTGTTCAAATCGGTCCATAATTGGCGGAGTTATCGCGTAACAAACATAGAAGAAAAAAAACATACGGGTCGAATTGAGAAACTCCTCCTTTTTTAAGTCGGTTGAAAAGTACGTAACGTATTAATGTGAAAGTTTGTGAGGATGTATGTTTGTTATTGTTTTACACAAAAACGGCCCGACCGATTAAGTTGAAATTTGGTATGTAGATAGGTGATATCCTGGATTAGCATACAGGATACTTTAGTATTACCCCGGGAACGGGAACTGCGCGGGTAAAACCACGGCTGAACTAGTAGTATATAATTCTATGAGGATTTATCTACTCAAAAATCTTTATATTAATCGTTAATGCGATATGCATAAAATTAAAAGCAGTGGCATTAAAATCAGTTCAGCTATCAAAAGATAACAATAAATCAAAGTACAGATTATGGCTTAGTATCAACTTTCACGTATATTAATTGATTTATAATGACTGTTGGCGATGCCTAGATAACATTGTTATTTAAGAGCTACTATTGCGCCGAGTTCTGCATCGCTCCGGAGCAACGCACCGGAAAAACGTACCACGAAATTTGTAGGACAATATGTTTATTTAAATAATACTAATAATTAACTAAGTAAAAAATAAAAATCAACTGGTTAGTAATAATTTACGATGACCTCGTTATCGATACATGTTGGAAAGAGGGGACTCTTTGATTAAACCATAGATTTTGTGGGACAAATATTTTTTCCAATAATTTAGATAATTATCTTGAGATATAACACAACAAAAATCAGTTAGTAATAAATATTTATCCTTGCTACCTCTGTTAGCTACCACAATCGACAGTTTGGTATCGGAAATTATTGGGCGTCTCATCAAAATAAAGCTACTCACCAAAAATTAGCTTGATAGTAATCAATTGGAAAAATGTACCAGGGATCCCGGACTATTAGTTTTAACCGGTTAGAACTAGGTGTAGCCACTTAACCTTGGTTAAACCTAGTAGGAGCCGATTGTTTTCGGGTAAAACTAGGTCTATCCTTCATCATGCCGGCTACAACTAGGTCCCAGCCGTTCCCTGTTGGATAAAACTAGGTCTATCCGATACCATTCCGGCTAGATCTAGTTCCTGACTATCCCTGTTGGATAAAAATAGGTCTACCTAGCTACCTCAATTCACATCAATAATGCATTGGACAAAGCAGATTGTGCGGCTGCAACGACATGTCTGTATTGATCTATATTTTTAGTTTTGACGTTCATAAATATCACAATGTGATTTAAGTGAATAAATTATTTTCATTTTCATTCATCTTAAAAGAAATGCCATTGCTTGGCGCTCGTTTTAATAACTAAGTCGTAACTATAGACGTATAACGCATAGTGATAGAACCTTAATAATTAATTATCAGTCCTCAGTAAGTGAAACCAAAACTGTGTATATGTAGGAGTTAACAGCACGTTCTTATACTCGATGACACGCACACAAGTACGCCGATCATGATGCTGCTATAAGAAATTTCAAGTACGGGTACATGTGGAAAAATTGAAATCTACGAAATACATACGAATTTCGATGCGTTGTACTACGACGACGATCTATGTAAGTAGACAAAATTGTCAGTAGACAATTTCAAAGTATTGAAATGGCTTCATTTTGCCGTTCTTATTGAGTAGTTGTTATTATTCTATGGTAGTAACATAAATTTGTTTAAAACAAAGGGCTTATCTAAACAAGGTTGGGACAAATTTTGCGTTCATCGTGTCGAGGTCATTAACCCTTGGGACATCGAACTTGGAGGTCCTGACGAAAATAACAATAACCGATACGCTTGTATCTTTTATAATATAATATACTAGCTGTAGCCCGCGACTCCGTCCGCGTGGACTTTCATATAAACTTTGACCCTCCCCCTT
>JADANM010006970.1:232624-243655 GCA_026213755.1 Eurema hecabe | reverse complement strand
TATATCCGTTTGTCATTATTAAATGTTCCACAACGCACAAAAAGTGTGCCATATATTACAGGAATTGAGATAAGAATCAATGAATTTATGCGAACCGCCATATCATTTAAATTGCTAAAAAATACAAGCAAAATTCGTCTTTACTAACTGGCAATACAAATTATATTCCCTTGAGAATTTCAACAATAACACTTTATTATACTATTTGACGTGTAATAATTTTATCGATCCTCTTATTCCGCTATAGATAATATCCATGCGTTAGACAGAGATAGACATAGCGGTCTCGTGTCATTCCTCGTTGGCGGGAGAGAAACGGGGTCATAGCACGTATTTGAATTTCGAAACACGTTCTATCCAATACCCTTCGTTTGAAGCAACTCTGCTGTGATTGGTGGCTCGGTCTTTGTACCATGATAGCGCTTGGCGTGTATCCGCTATCGCTCAGTGCAGTTTTGTTCGAAACTTAGCGATAGTATCGTTGAAATTTGTATCGCTAGGTGTTCGTGGTAGAGAGGCGGTTGATTTTAGAATGGACGTTTTGCTCCGAGTTCGTGTTGCAAGAGCAGCCATTTCATATTGAATCGTTTGTAGCGTGTGTATTTGGGGCGTATTAATTCGTTTATTACACTTATTTCGCCGTGTTAAGACGCCATCAGCTGACTACTGGCTCGGGTAAGAATCTATTATAATTCTAGCTAATAGTTTTTGTTGTAATTACTTCCTGTAGTTTGATATGAGCAAAACTAATGTCATTTGTATGGAGAACGAAATAGCTATGTCAGAATCGTGACGTCACGGGAGGTCGATGAATTTTAGTGATGTGGCAATATCGACTCTATGCTTTGTTCTATAGAAACTTCGTGTTTGTGTTATTTCGACTTAGTTAAATCTGATATTCTTTTAGTACTAAAGTTTGAAGATTTTTACGTAAATAATATTTTTATGTGTTTTAATGTAGTATGTATTTACTCAGCAATGTAAAGTCCATAGTACATAGTTATATGTAATTTAATGATTATACGACAGTATTCCATTATTCGTGTGTTTTAACAGCTGTTCGGTGCGTCTCACTCTAACTTAAAGGTAACTTAATCGTGCCGTTTCATTCACTCCTGTTACGTATTTATAGAGTTGCTTGCGACGCGATTAGTAGCGTCCATTGGCGACTCATAAATTTACTCATAAATTACGCTAGTGATGTGCTTAGATAGGGAATAACTTGATATCGATAGAATTTAATTGCATTTTTTTTTTACAAAAGTTAAGTTTGCTGTTAACAACTTTAAAATCTGAAAATTAATGTAAGCAGGAATAGGGGCAAATGTGCAATCATAAAAACAAAAGTAGGTTTTAAAAATTCTCACACAAAATGGGCTACTTATTTAATTGCTTTTATTTTTAAATATAATTTTTTACAAACAAAATAATGTTTACCTGATAACATTTTATGTTACGTGGTTTTATGTAAGTCGTAAAACCTTTGTAGTTTTATTTTTATGTAGATGCTATATATATTTCGGTGTTTTAAGAATATTTAGAGTAACCTATGAACGTCTTAGTTGAAGAAAGCGCCATAAATTTACTAAATAATTATGTGACTAGTAGAGAAAGCTAAAACTATTCAGATTCATTGAACCAATTACCAAAAGAACACGTGTACAGAATTTGCTCTTAATAAATCAGTTATTATATCAACTTCAATTTTCAATTGCTTGGATAGATAGCCCTTACCTCATAGATTTCCTAATATTAATGTAAATAGTACAAAGTAGCTTAAAAGAGATTAATTACTCCTGAGACTTTACTGCGAATATAACTTTAATAATATAATATAAAACATAAGAGATTAGCCATGGTCTGCGGCATATGAATATACATCCATAGATTCGTTCTCACAAACATACAAAACTGTTTCTTTTGAATGATTTTGAAAATAGCGTACATTCTATTGCCACTACACTTATTAATATAATTGTTTAGTTGTCCATTAGCGTTTTCTTTATTTGTTAAAAATACCTTATTTAAAACTTTATTTTACAAAAAAATAAACTTTGAATTAAAGCACGAAAAATAATGTACCAGAGGCGACTTTATTGCTTAGGCACTAGCATTCTCTACCATCTCTGAGTGTTTAATAATTATTACATATCATTTTACATAATATGTGTATCGTAAAAACGTCGATATAATTTTATCGTAACGCGCGAACATCACTATACTAAAAATAAAATGTCTGCCGATACGAAGGGGACTTCTTCAAAAGGAAAGGTCCGGTTTTATATAAATAACAACCTTATGTCTATACAATAAAGTTTAAAATCTATTAATAAGGTTTTTTATTACATTTGAAGTAAGCAAGAGAATTTGAGCTTTAATTTCAGGTAGTAAAGTCGATTTTAGTATAAAAACTTAAATTGAATAGAAATAAGAATTATGGCTGGAATGTTTTTGCAATTTTGAATTTGGAATTGTGAAGTGTGCGAGAGAGAGACGGAGAGGTGCGGAAGGAGATAGCACTACAATGGTTGCCATTCGAAAATGTTTCCCTAATTTTACGGAAAAATAAATTATAATTCGATTTTGACAGCGTGACGAAAAATAATAAGCATTGAGTTTTGCATACGTTTATTGAAATAGGTATACCACCTATTGATTGACCAAGTCAAAACGTTATCAAAATGGGTCGAGTAGTTGAAACGATATAATATTGTAGTAAGACACACTAACATATACGTTATAAACATATTTTGTGTTACCTTACTTGCGTAAATCTAAATCTAATTATTTTAAATTTTATTTTTAAAATTTCGTACCGTTCGTAAAAGAGCTAAAAAACGTATCTAACCCTATTACTGAGACTTCGCTGTCCGTCCATCTGCCAGTATGTATCTCATGAACCATGATAGCTAGATAGATGAAATTTTCACGAATGTTGCCGCTATAACAACAAACATTTTTAAATTTCAAATAGGTACCCAAGTTATATAGGGAAGTGCAGCATATTTGGAATACACGTTTGTTTTTTGAGAATAAATTTAAGGAGAAACGGGATAGATCAATAAAAAATACATCATGTTATTGGAAAATTATTAAACTTTAATGATATAAATAATCAAATGTAACAAAAACCAAGAACCTTATCAAAATGTCTATTAAACAAAAAAACTCCATATACCTATAACTATAGTAGGTACCTAAAGTAGATACTTTATAACTTACAGAACAGAATAATGAACATTTAACTTTATCTGTGACATAGGTAATAGGTATAGTAACTCACTATCTATTGGTGTAGTGGTAACATTGCTTCTACTCCAAGAATCGTGAAGTTTTGGCGGGAATCTGGCGGCGTCTACCTATATGTACCTAAACTCGATTGAATATTCGTTTTTTGGTGCATAAAGTGATTTAATGTTTGATTGTGATAGTGATTCATGCAGTAAATTAGCTATTAAGTGTCCAGAAAATGAAGAATTCATTCGAGAGTGCATATTAGCGCCGTCCCGATTGCTCCAAGATTCGCCGAGGTTCTTCGTAAAGTAACTATCACCTTACGAAAGGCAGAAAAAAACGGAAGAAAAGAAAGAGATAGATAACTAAGATTGCGACTGAAGGACTTTGTATCCAAGGTCAAGAAATAAATTAACAACAAACAATCCAAGAATCGTGCATTCGACTTCCAATTAAATAAGAAAAAGTTAGCGACCACTGGTAAATAACGCGCTGAGCTCTGAATCGCGCTTATGATATTTGTTCGCGACTAGTATATATACAAGTTGTCGACATCTCCCATTGCGGGCTAACGGCCAGCCAGTGGGAGACTGATCGAGGGTCCTCCCTTTGCTTCAGAGGAGGGCACATCTCTTCCTCCACAATTGGCATACTAGACACTCAAGAGCTTCTGTTGCTTAATTTATATTCCCGTGTCAATACTGACATATTCTACATCTTATTTAAGATTCCATTCTAATCTACCTGCTTGCCAAATTTCAGCCAAATCCGTTTAGTAGTTTTTGCGTAAGAGATACGTCACAAACTTTCGGGTTTATTGAAGTAGTAGGATATTGGGGACTTAGAAACCGATCTCAAATTCAAATAAAATATATCTTTCAACTAAGCTAAGTTACATATAGTAACACTTAAATCGTCATGGTATTACAAAACATTTACCACCGGTTCGGAAGGCAGTTTCTACAGAGAACAACCGGCGAGAGACTCTGATAGTTGCTCTTTAAAGGAAATTTTTAAGCGTAAACTAGATTTTGAGTTTATTTTCTTGTACCTACGCACAAACTTGATTAGGTACCATAAAAACTGTAACAGTGAGTCAATCTTAGAAGATATATTGACATATACATATATTGTCGCGGACTTTTTTAAATTATTTAAAGAGCAATCATCTCATACTTTATATTTTGGTATCACCGTAATGTTATATAGCCTAAAGCCTTCCTCGATATGTGGACTATCCTACACAAATATTTTTTTAATTCGATCCTGTAGTACCTGGTATTCGCGCGTCCATACAAACAAACTCTTCAGTTGTATAATATTAGTATACAATTGATTGTTCGTTGTAGTCGGACTACTCAATTAACTATGCCACCCAATTGCTACTCCCTATTTTCTAGGCGCTAAGCAAGCCTGTACAAAATTCTCCTTATAGCATGATCCAATATTCCCGCAGCTCATTATATATTAGCGTATCTATTTTAAAATATTAATAGTTAATGATTTTAACTTTTTTAATTAGGATTGACTGAGAAGGTTACAGATGTAAGAGTAGTGCCAGATATTCTACCGCCTGAACAGTGACGTGAAAATGTCACTGTGCTCCGGTCTGAAGGGCACTGTAGCCAGCGTAATTACTGGGCCAATGAGTCTCAACATCTGATGACTCAAAGTGGGGAGCGTCGGTGTAGTGCACCTCTGCCCGGAGTTTATAACAAAGGCTTTATAACAAAGTTCCGGGTAGCACTGCATTGGCTATGGGCTGGCGTTACTCTTACCATCAGGCGTGCATCCAGCTCGTCTCCCCTCTTCATAGTATAAAAAAAAAGACAAATATAATCAGAAAGCTTCGAACTACTGAGCTATCTTGGGTTACACATGTTATTGTAAGTCAAGCATAAGAGATAGACATATGCTGTCGTGGGATATTTTTTACATAATTTTAAGGAGAACATTTTCGTCATACATGCTTTCTGTGTATCTTTAACCATTAAGGTTGCACACGCGACGGAAGCTTAAAAATTGGAGTAACCTCTCCCGTTTTTCCAACATTTTCCGTCACTGCGCTGTTCCTATTGATTGTAACGTAATGAAAAGTATACTATAACCTGCTCAGAAGTATGAAGAATAATTAAACCGAGTTTCGTTAAAATTTCTCCAGTAGTTTTTGTTTCCAGAGCGTTTATACAAAAAGACAGACAGACAAAACATTTACTGATTCCATTTTTGGCATTAATATCGATTCTAAATCACCACTTTATACTTAACTATATATAAAAAAGTCGTGTTAGTTACACCATTTATAACTCACAAGAACGGCAGAACAGATTTGGAGGAAAATTGGTAGGGAGGTAGCTTAGAGCCAGGAAATGAAATGAAAATAATTTTTTCACTTAAATCACATTGTGATATTTATGAACGTCAAAACTTAAAATATAGATCAATACAGACATGTCGTTGCAGCCACACAATCTGCTTTGTCCAAAGCATTACGATATCGCAAAAAAATATAAAATAATTTTGCCGTCTGTCTGTTTCAATCTATAAACGCCTGTTTCCAAAGGGTAATGTGTATGAGAAGAATACAGGCAAAGAAACTCATACACTACTTTTTTTTTAAATCATTTGTAACAAATTGTGATTAAATAGGAGCAACTTTCAGATGCTCATATTTTACTTAATATACAATTATCGGACATAAGGTACTCTGTAGGTAGGTAGGAATGTATTGCCATAAAGCGGAACAAAGTTCGCCGGGTCAGCTAGTTTTGTATATAATATTCAATGTACAGGATTTACTATAAGTATAGATATTACATCAAGTCCTTCGAGAAGTATTGTTCTTGAGCAGAGAAACGGGTAGGTGCAGGGTATAAGGTTACAGGTAGGGTAGACAGCGAGGACGATGTCACCGAGGGCCATCTTATCATTACATAGTTTAAAACGCTTTCAGTCTGTCTGTACGCTTAGATCGTTAAAACTACGCAAACGATTTCCATGCTTCATTTTTTATTAGAAAGGTAGAGTTTCAAGAGGAAGGTTTGCGGAACCACGGGGCTGGTATTTTATAAATGTAATAGTTTATCTTTCTATAGATTAGAGATGGACCGAGTACTCGGTTGATACTCGGTACTCGGCGTACTCGGCGGGGTTTTTGATACTCGTACTCGGCCGAATAACTCGGTTAATCTTTGTTATTTGATAACCAGTATATTTTGTTTAAGAAAGGAAATATTTTTAAGTAGATATAATTAAAACAACATCGCTAAAAAACTTTTTAAATTGTTTGCAAAGAGTTGACTGGTAGTTGGAAGGCGTGGGCGAGGGGTGTATTAACGTGTGCCGACTGTAGTTGAAAGAATTAACGTTAAGCATTATGTCGCAAAATGCGCTCTAGTGCTAACATTCCAAAACTAAGCCTGTATGTACTTGTTTACACGCGAAATGGGAATTTGATTGAACCGAGTTACTCGGCCGAGTACTCGGTTGAAATAAAATTAAGCCGAGTAATACTCGGTACTCGTTACTCGGCAAAAGTGCCACTCGGCGCATCTCTACTATGGATTATATTTCATTTGATTCTTTAATGACTGATAGAACCGCATTATTTAAGAAAACGTGGACACATCTATTATCCTTATTGGCTACTACATTCAATCTTGATACAACATTACGTATCACTTGTTTAAACAGTCATTTCCATGTATGACGTTTCAACATACATATATTTTGTCTACCAGGTATCCAT
The DNA here is from genome assembly GCA_026213755.1 of Eurema hecabe. NCBI lineage: Eukaryota > Metazoa > Arthropoda > Insecta > Lepidoptera > Pieridae > Terias > Terias hecabe. Next base: position 236,673 of record JADANM010006970.1, on the reverse strand, counting down.
CCTGAACCATGTCACTGCGAGTGGTCTATGACACACAGATGCTGGTACCCAGAGGTAAGATGTCATCTACAACTTCAACACCATTAGAATTTTGTTTGTTAAAATTCAACTGCAATAACCAAAGCTATCATTGATTTTCTTTACACAGAAGTATAGTACGCGTCATTTATGTTTAGCGCTGGACGAGAATAGCTGCGCATCGGTAGAATCGCGCTCGCAATTGACGTATTGGTGCGTGAAAGACAACGCGACTGGGACATTCAATCAACGCTCGCGCACCCGACGATCACGCGCCCCGCGCGCCGCGCCGCTACCTCGATACCTTATTTTTGACTTCTGCGCAGGTTTCGTTCAGCGCTAAAGATTCGTGACGCGTACTTTACTAAGTAGAATGAAAGTGATATAGTATTAAACTCACCTTTTGTAATAAAATACGTATTAATATTTTCACCTGCGTTAATTTACGAACCTGCATGCATTAAGTTTTAGTTAAACTGCGAAATCAAAAAAAGTTATCCTTGATTTAATGTTACAAGAGTTATTAAAATATAAATGACAGTATTAGAATCACCTTTTATAAAATAATATTTAACATTTTTTCTAGATGACATGGTACCAGCGCTAGTCTTCAACCCGCAAAACCCGCCCCCATGGCTACAAAACACAACAGTACAACCGCAAATAATCTACGTCCAACAACAGCAGCAACACTACGTACAACAAGTCCAGCAGGTCGACAACAACCAGGTCTATTTGCAACAATACCAGTACCAGAACCCACAGATGTTCATCCCGAACTATGACCAAATTCGACCCATTCAAATCATGCAGAACGTTATGCCATTAAATCCAGATCATTCCAACGAACGAATGCAAAGTATGCAATATCCTACCCACGCAAACATACCAAATCCAATCCAGACCAATCCTATTCCTAATCCTGTACCACATCCTGTTCCTGTTCCAAACATGCAGCACTCAATTCCTATCCAAAATATTCAGAATCAAATCAAATCGATTCCTGTCCAGAACCAACAATTACCAGATAGAATAGATCCAACTGCAAGATTAAGGAATCTAGGGGTTCCTAACGTTATACAAGTAAGGCCAATAGACCCCCGGCCGCAGAATGCACCTAATGTTCCTAGACCGGAATTTAGACCGAGCACCCGAGTGGTTCGTCCCCAAAATCTACCAATACAACGCGCAATGAACGCTAACATCGTCAGAACACCTCGTTTCGCATACAGACCCATCCAACCGCGAGTTAGAAGTCAAATATCAGTTCAAAAACGTTTCGTACAATCCAGTAATACGCCTAACATTATTTTGACGAATGTTAACAATGTCAACAATATGAATACTGTTGAAAATAATGTTAGCAGAAAACGGAAAAGCGAGTCCCCTGATGAAATTCAAAACAAGTTGAATATTCTAGCGATTAACAACAGTCCTATGTTGATGGAGCATTTAGTGACGAAAAGTGAAGTTAAAGATACTGTTGGTAGTAATTCAGTGAGTACTCAAATACAAAAAGGTGATTTGGAAGTACCCAATTCACAAACTTTAGTAATGGATTCGAGTCCAGCAAATATTGGAACTGAAAAAGATAAGTTAGTTCGAAATACAGTTTTCACGCAAGCCAGAGGTCGTATATTAAATGCCAAAAATGATGTTAAGACTGAGAATGTTCTGGAAGACAAAAGTATACAAATCGAAGATAAGAAAGAATCTGAGGAACCTAAAATTGATATAAAAGATGATAAAATTAGTTTGAAAGAAAACGATGGAAATATCAAAGATGTTAACATAGGTCTGAATAATAGAAGTGAAAATGACTTAAATATGAAATTGTCGGATAAGGATTATATTTTGACACACGTGTTGGACGGATTCGTTATTCAAGAGTCAAATGTTGCTTTTCCGGTAAGTTTAATTATAGAAGTATTTATTTATTTCTATTCATTTAACTGTTGATCATTTCCAGTGTTGTTAGTGTAAGAGAATTTATTTAAATTTGGTATACATATTTTAGATTATTTTAATTGAAATCCCAATATGTACCTTCACCTATTGAACGTATCAGTTAAGCAATTACAAATAAGACGAATCCTTAAAATACTATATCTGCATTATTAATCTATTTTTTATAGCGACCACCGCTTGGGGCAGTGATAACACAAATGACTTCTTCGACAAGGGTTGTAGGCTCGATTCCCACACTAGAAATATACATTTATATCTTGGGGAATGGGTGTTAGGTTCCCGTATTTAGAAAAAAATATACACAAGCTCTGCTTAGCGTGGAACTACATGGCGCTAGCTTAAAAATACGCATCCTAAGTTATTATTAATATTATTATTCCAGATAAGAAAGCCGTTAGTAGAAAAAACAATAAAACTCAGTTCAGAGGCAGTAGAACTAAATCCTATAGATGATATAGTTGATAAAGATTTAGAAGAACACATACCGTCTGTGGCTATTGTCGTGGAAAGAAAGAAGACAGAAGAGAAAGAAGATGATAGAGGTAAGAGTTTTATAGAAGAAGAGTTTTGTAGAAAAGTGACTTTGGGCAGCATTTTTAAAAATGCCTAACCCGCGCCAACAAACGTTCAGCAATTTCACTGTGATTCTTTAAATTGCCATAACTTTTTTATTTATCAACCGATTGACATAAATTAAAGACTAAATGTTAAGTTAAGCTTACCACAATATATCATTGAAAACCCCATCTAGATAGGATAGGGCGTTTCTGAGATTAGCGTGCACAAACAAACAGGCAAACAAACAAAAATCATTGTTTTGGGTTCTATTGCGTTAATAAAGGTCTCCTATAATATTTTTTCTCATATATCTTCCATGTACAGACAGCGACTCGTTACGTTTTTATTATATGTATAGATATATGTTATTAATAAGCTAAGGTCAATAATTTTAAGAGATTAGAAAAGAATTAATTTTAAAGTATTTGTTACTGAAAAAGCTAAAAATGTGCTAATATGTTAACGACTTTAAAAAAATTTAAGGTCGTCGAAGTCTGTATAAGCACGCAAAGTGAAGCAAGTGTAATTTCAAATTAGACAATTATGTCTACTTACTAATATCGTCGTCACAATGCAACGCATTTAATATCGTATCTGTTTTTCGTAAATTTCAATTCTTCAACATTTATAGAGATTTTTTTCTGTTTCGTTGTTGATTAATTAATATAAACATAAAAAATGAAATTATTGGTTAAAAAAATTACGTTAAACTAATCGTTTTTGTTTCAGATAATCCTTTTAAGAATCTATCGCCTGCTATTGTTAAAACTTGGACGGTAAGTTTTTTACGTAAAATAATATTTAAAAATAGCGGACCCGTGCCCGCTTCGTTGGGCATAATGTTAACAATCATTTTTATATAACCTATGACACTCAGCAATAATGTGGCTTTCTGTTGGTGAAAGAATTTTTTAAATCGGATCAGTAGTTCCCGAGATTACCCTTTACAATTAAACAAACACAAACTTTACTTCTTTTTATATTAAGTAATATAAAGATAGCTTAATTATATTACGCGTCTCGTTCTCGATGATAGATAACATGTAGTACTGTTAAGTATGCTTAAACTTCACAACGTTTATAGTCCGGGATCCCTGGTACATTTTTCCAATTGATTACTATCAAGCTAATTTTTGGTGAGTAGCTTTATTTTGATGAGACGCCCAATAATTTCCTATACCAAACTCTCGATTGTGGTAGCTAACAGAGGTAGCAAGGATAAAATATGTCGATTTGGTGATTAAAAAATGTTTATTACTAACCGATTTTTCTTGTGTTATATCTCAAGATAATTGTCTAAATTACTTGAAAAAGTATTTGTCCTACAAAATCTATGGTTTGATATAAAGAGTCCCCACTTTCCAACATGTATCGATAACGAGGTCATCGTAAATTATTACTAACCAGCTGATTTTTATTTTTTACTTTGTTAATTATTAGTATTATTTAACAAACATATTGTCCTACAAATTTCGTGGTACGTTTTTCCGGTCCTACGCTTAAAA
>JADANM010006970.1:187482-226671 GCA_026213755.1 Eurema hecabe | reverse complement strand
TAGACAATTATGTCTTCTTACTAATATAGTCGCCACAATGCATCGCATTTAATATCGTATCTGTTTTTCGTAAATTTCAATTTTTCAACATTTATAGAGAATTTTTTTACACTTCGTTGTTGATTAATTAATATAAACATAATAAATGAAATTGTTTTTGTTTCAGATAATCCTTTTAAGAATCTATCGCCTGCTATTGTTAAAACTTGGACGGTAAGTTCTTCTCGTAACAAAATATTTAAAACTAGCGGACCCGGGCCCACTTCGTTTGGCATAATGTTAACAATCATTTTTATATAATGTAGTCTATGACACTCAGCAATAGTGGCTTTCTATTGGTGGAAGAATTTTTAAAATCGGATCAGTAGTTCCCGAGATTACCCCTTACAATTAAACACACAAACTTTACACTTTATATATTGGTATAGATTAATGATTAAGACAAGTTTTGCTTAGCTCGGGACTAGATGGCGCTATTTTAAAGGGGTCTTGACAGAAAAATTATCATTATTTAAACAATACTAGCAACCAACCCTGGCTTCGCATGCATTTATTATTCATGAATTACACATATACCTAAGCCTTCCTCTTGAATCATTCTATCTATTATAAAAAAATCATAAAAATCGGTTGCGTAGTTTTAAAGATTTAAGGATACATAAGGACACACAGAAGAAAGCGACTTTATTTGTGTGCGAATTTTATTATAATCGGTTAAGTGGTTTATGAGTCCATTGAGGACAAACATTGTTACACGAGATTTATATATATTAAGATTTACCTTTGTTAAATAGTGACGTTTAAAACTTACTTGACGCCAGTTTTCCGTAAAAAATGTAAGCATTTTTGTAACTTAATATTATTTTTTTAATACGCAGGTAGACCAATTAGTATCTCATCTAGATAAAATGGATTGGAAAAAGACAGCATCATCGTTTTCAGAGCACGAGATGGACGGAGAGTCTCTCCTTCTAGTGTCAAAATCTCAGTTAATGACAATAGGAGTCAAGGAGAGTCATGCTGATATTATTATGGAATTTGTTAATCAATAGTATCTATGATATGATAATGGTTAAATCAATACATTTTATTGCGTTTTAAACGTAATAATCGAAAAAATACTTCAAGAAAATAATATAAACAATTCAACTATAAAAAATAGAATTAAATCTAATGTTAATCTGTTGTTTTTGAGCTACGTTAACGAAAATGACGTTGAAGTTGAATGACCGCTAAATGACAACTCGAATAAAGACTTGACAGCTTCTGTCAATATTGACACATGAAGATGGCGTCTCTTCGTAATTTGAAAATTTTAGGAGGGATTTTTTTTAAATAGACATTCTTTTAAATAAAAAAATATTTCACAAAAAACAAGACCAAATAGTTTGGTATTCTCACAGACAATAGAACAACACGACATAGTGATATTTAAAATTAATTGCAAACTTTGAATGAGACCAACATGTTTTTAATCTGTATTTATTCTGACATCTTAAGTAACAGAAGTTGGTTTTCTAATATTTAGTATTGTTAAAAGCGGCCTTATAGCTATAAAGCTATATTTTCCAGTTAACCTTTGCTGTAAACAAAAAAAACGATGTCATTCAATTAATATAATGTGGAAATGTATCAAAAACAGTAAAAATATCTTTTAATAATTATATAGCAATTTTTTTTTCATTTCGATAATTTTGTAATTAATAAAATAAATAATTTAGAGAATCATATCCTTTTGTGTTTATCAATTTTGCATTTAATCTTATGTAGATTAAGAATTACATCTGTTTATGTTCCTAGTAATTTTTAATTTAGTTTTTTTAATAATGGTCTATCTATAGACACCTCATTTATTGAGACCAGGTCAGTAAATTTGGCGGTATTGTGGAACTCACATACATACATACATATATTTTTGTGGTGTACAAAATGTCTTCGCGTGTGTGGACTAGAGCAATATATTAAGTTTAATAATTCATTTGAATATTAATTAAATAAAAAATATCATAAGATAAGTTGTGTACAAGGTAATATTGATAATTATTTTAATTAAGAAACAATAGTTAATAAATAAATATTTTTTGTTATACATGTGTCTTTTTTATTTTTTTTATCACCTTATATTATACAGTGTGTAACAAAACAAGTGTCCGATCCGAAGACCTCTTACTATATACCTGTAGTAGGTCCTTATTTTGGAATCGTTTTACGGTCAACGAACCACACGAGGGTTGCACAAAGTTAGTGAATTTCCTTGAATTTGTGTAAAATTTTCAATACAAACACATTGTTTGAAAATTTATTACATTGTTATTTTTAAATATAGATTTTTTATTTTATTTTATTCAAAAAGCTTTTTAGATAGAGCATATTGTCCTTCAGGGTCGGACACATGTTTTGTGACAGACTGTATAAGTATCATATAATGGTATCTTATATGATACTTATATAATGGTTGTATTACACCTAAAACCTAAGTAAATGAGCACGAAAATTGAAGCCATTTCAAAATAGAAAATTTTGTCCACTTACATAGTTGCCGCAGTGCATCGCATCAAAATTCCTATTTTTCGTAGATTTCAATTTTTCCACATACGGTAAATTTCTTATAGCAGAAATATTACCGGTGTGCTTGTGTGCGTGTCATCGAGTATAAGAATGTGCTGTTAACACCTACATATATACAGTTTCGGCTTCACGCTTACGCTATTATTATGGTATTATCAAGTATCAGTCTATATGTAAATTAATTACCCACGTTCAGATATATTTATAAGCACAAGTGTCAAACAACATTTTATTAAACACCAAAAAAACAAAACAATTTAAAAAAAAAAACAAAACGTAAAAACTGTCACAACCACAACTGACATTAACGTTTCCCGCTCTTTCCCATGAAATTGACAACTTGCGTAAACGGCGCGAACTTTCGGCGGTTTCTTTTTTTCACCGACATGTCATCAGATTCCGCAAGCGAGGACTCCATGTTTTTCGACGCTATCTCCTCTGACAGGTCTGTTTTATCTGTGTCAGTTAATTCTCTGTACTTTCTGCTGTATTCTGGTTTTTCTCGTCTGTATTTTGAGGAGTCTGGTGATCCAAATTTCATGTCTGGAGGTTGGCACATGAGGGTATCGTAGAAGAATCTGTCGGCGCGTCCTTCGGCTTTGGGACGAGATTTTATCTCATCATCCGAGCTCTCATTTGAGGAGTGGTGTTGTGGGGAGCCTGGCGACATTTTCTTTTGTATTCTTGGACTGAAATAATTAAATAATAATTAATATTAAATAAATGAAATGACTTATGTCGGTTTGTTTGTGTCCGATAATTTCCAACACATTGACAACCCAACTACCAAATTGTTTTTAATATAATTAGGTATAAAAATACAAGAGATAAGACATAGACTATTTTACGATAGCTATAAAAATAGTTCTATTAGAAGACAAAACACTTTATAAGATTAATTTTAATTATTTTAGATATTTTAATAATTTTCAATTATTTTAGAAATTAAATGAGACTGAATCATCTAAAAAATTGACTAGAACTTTCGATCCTCAATCCTTAAATATGAACTATGTTCTTCATAGTTAGGCTAGTTTTTAATTACAAAAAAAACTAAATAGCCTACATTCGCTGTATCATTACTACAATTACCATCTTTTTTCACCTGGTAACCCGACCGCGTTGCCCAGCCGTGGGGACTGGGACGGCATCAGCCCTGGGCCCACTTCGTCGCCCACGCCCTGAAAATTTTCAATGTTTTAAATACTTTTGTAAGACATGTACACTCATAGAAAACCGGCATAAAGTTTATTTTAATATTCTTTTAATACGCTTCAATAAGTTCTAAAAGTTTTACGTTGCCCAAGAAATATATAACCCGTCGAAAATAGAGTGGCTGAAAACCATAGATGTCCAGAGTAGCTTACTCTCCTAATTTTTCAATTAAATAAAATAAAAAAAAAACACTTTATTGACACACACAAAAAAGTACACGTACAAGGAATAGAATAGCCAATTAGCGCATTATGTGTCTTTCGTCATGCATATATCGAGAATTTTCAAAAGTAAATGCTTAGTAGTGCTTTCGCTGGATACGTGTTATTACATGTGCAGTGCCAGAACATTATCAAACGTTTTTCTTTAACTTGAAATTGATCGAAATGTCGCACTATGCTCTGTCATTAAAAAACCAGGATAGTGTAACACAAGCTGAGCTCTCCCCGTTTGCTGTTACATCACTTATCTGTTTTTAATACGTACCTACAGATGTAATGATAGCAACATTAAATGATTAATTTATTTTAATGTTAATTTTTTTATAAAAAACCAAATTATAATATTAAAACGACAACAGTATCAGTTGCCCGCTTAAAAAAAAATAAATCTATACTGGCAATCTGTGAGGAAACGTCATCGATCCAAACAGTTCATGAAATTTCTCATTACGTCATATTCTGTATTCGAATGTAAAGATACGTAATTTTGATATCTGCTCTCTTTTCTTTTTGACGACCGCTTGGCCTAGTGGTAGCACAACTGCTTTCTGCGCGAAACGTCGTGGGTTCGATCCCCACACCGGAAAAATAATATTAGTAATTTACATTTGTATTTTTCTGGGGTCTGGGTGTTGCTATGTATTGTATGTATGTATTTACTAAAGAAAAGTATGTATATGTAATTTATTCCGTTATCTAGTTGCCATAACACAAGATTTCTGCTTAGCTTGGACCTAGATGACGCTGTGTACCTATAAATGTCCTGAAGTTTATTATTTAATTTTTTTTTACCACTTTTATTATCAGAAGAGTCTTACCTTATCAGTGATATGGAAGTAGCAATGTGTAATCCTCTCGACGTCAGCCCACGCCACGATGTACCTGGCCATCGTCAGAGGGATCTTGGGAAGGAAGTTGGAATGAAACTTCCCTTGACAGTATATCGTGATCACGTCCGTGTCCTTCACTTCGAATATTATACGGAATATTGTGCCTGGAATGGGTATTTGTGAAAAATTTAATGAAAAAGTGGGGAGCGTCAATGTAGTGCACCCCTGCCCGGAGCAAAGTTCTGAGTAGCACTACATTGTTTGTGGGCTGGCGTTTCTCTTAACATCAGGAGGGCGTCCAGCTCGTCTCATCACTCCATAGAATTAAAAAAAAATGAAAAATCGGTACAGGTATTGTTGAATTAGAAGTACCTACAGATAAAACAACTTTTTAGATAGTATACAATATTCAGGTTGTAAAAGACTTCCCGAATACTGAAAACCGTGGTTAATACCGTAATAATAGGAGTATAGCAGTGCCAGGATGTTAGTATAAAATTTCATTAAATACAGTTTAGGCGGAACCGTTGACAAACTGGCATACCTGAGATAATAACTTTCGCAGTCATAATACGATAAGTACATGATAAGTATATAAATTTTAAATTGTAGGATTAAATTAAATAAAAAAATGAGACTGGACTATGGGTATTTGTAAAGAATATTTATTTTTAATAGAAAAGTCAATACCAGACTAAAGTATTTGTTTCTTTAGACGTGAGGAAATGAAGGTCATGTTTTGGAAATACTTTTTGTATAAGACAACATTTAGGCTATTTAATATAACACTTTGAAAGGTACATATAATAAATAAATAAATAAACGTACCTGGTACAAACATATTATAATTCGTATCTAGATTCCCGCTGCCGATCCAAACACCATTCCTCCGGGACAGCGAAATGATATTATCTCTGTGGAATCTCACGTCAAAATGAAGGACAACGTCGCGCGGTTCTTCCCCCTCCTGGGCGCAGAGATTTATTGACATCCTGGTGGTGTTACCATTTTTTAAATAAAATGACATAATTTAACCTTAAACAGGCCAAGGTTGTATTTTGGACGTTAAATAAAAGAATACTTAGTAAAAAAATTTTCTACGAATATAACACGAAACATTGTCAGAACATAATATTAAAGATGTGCTTTTTAATGCAATACTCTGTGTATTTTGCTGAAGTTGCATGCAATGCAGGTACCTTATTTATTTAACCTACTTTACTCACGTAAACATCATTAAATACCTTTTATTGATATAAATTATATTTTATTTGTTTTTATTAATGATAACCAATTAAAATAGATATTTGAACTTACTTTCTAGCATTTTCTTTGATTCTCCCACCAATTTCGATTCTGTCTCCAATTTTTAGTATACTTGGTATGTTTGCTGTAAAAACCGGCATACTGTTTATTATTTGTATATTTATTTTTACATACAGCCCCGCTTAACTTCAAGTCAGGGCCAGTTATATTTTTGGACATTTTGAACGAAAATTTTAAACATCTGTATAGGATATTGTGTAAAATTTATTTTCCGACAATATAAAAATCATTAATTGAAAATGTCACACAAAATTGCATTCATAATTAGTATGACAAAAAGTTTTTATATCAGATAATATAATTTACTCTATGGTTGACTAATTTATTGTTTATGAGCATAATGTTTTTTTCTCTCCTTCAGTTACACAATACGAGCATCATGCGCGCGCCAGTTTCATCAATGTACGTAACGCAACAAGCAACGTCTTCGGCGCGTTTAAAATACGCCGTGTGTATGCGTCTTAGAATATCCGAACAAAGTTTGAAATAATTAATGAAGTTGTAGTAAATTTAATAATGTTTTATAAACTGTCATTTATTTTTCAAATGTGTGTTGTATTCTTATTATGTATAAGCTAGATGCTGTTTGTTTTAAAACTTTTCTATAGTCTAAACCGTCTATATTCCTATTAGTATTAAGTAGTGCAGTCTGACAAATAAAGGCGCATTCAACTTAAAATCTCATAGAACGCAGTGTCCAAACGTCATCACGACAAAATATCATATGACAGGACCACATATGATTGACAATTGACATTTCAAAGTTATTGCACGGACTTAAGGACATAACCTATGGCCCATTTAAAGTTTATTTTTAATTTACGATAAGTGTGAAACACTTGTGTAAACTTCGATTATATCTAACTGATAGAATTATTGGTCATTAACAAACATTACAGGTGAGTTGTAAGTTATTATTAAGAATGTAAATGATGAAACAATTGTTTAATTTGAATATATTGAAAATGGATATTCTTCATCTTAATTTTTTTAGATATAAAACTTTAAACAAAAATAATTATAACAGTAATAAGATAACCTCTTTTATGTTGACTTTAAATTTCACCGCAACCGGCAATTCGAACTAAACCATCAAAGTAGGATTGGTACAAAGTTCCGGCTATTCCCATGTATATTTCTATTTAAAATAAAATTACTACATTATTTGAGTGAGCTTAGTGTTGTACTACATTTAATAGCCACATAAACGCCAGTGTTTCCAGGTATAATTTGCTAACTTACTGAGAAATATTAATTAGTCTTCATTAAGGGGTGGAGGAATGCATGATAGTTGTAAAGTGTCAACCGGCTCCTATTTTTCTAGTTAATAAATACAAAGTCTAAACACTCAAAAATAATGTTTTCTTTTTCTTAAATTAATTAGATATCCCCTTATAAGATTAAAGATTACTTAAAATTACTATTCATTGAGATATTTGTAAAATATTGTGGTAAATAATTACAGCATAAATCATGGTTGTATCTGAAGCAGCAAACCCTCCCGTAGAGGGGGAGGCACCAAGTAAGAAAGCTGCAAAAAAAGCCGCAAAAGCAGCTGAAAAACAACAGAAGAAAGCTGAACATAAGGTATCAATTATATTTTAAAAAGGTCAAACATATTTTTGTTCTACAAGGCTACATATACGGATTTACACTTTTAAAACATCATGTTATTACAAAATATTTACCATTTGTTTGAAAAGTTTCTATAACAGCGAAGAACTAGCAAGAGACTCTGATAGTTGCTCTTTTAAAAATAAAAGGAAACAATTACAAATATATACAACAACTCAACCTTTACAGTGTTTACAGTATATAAATTCAAATAATTTCTCTAAAAATGAAAAGGTACAATAGTAGGTAATGTACATAGCAACAGCCATTACAATATTCATACATGAAAAGGGTCACCATCCTGCGAGCATTAAGCAACAGTATTTCAAGGCTTTTTTGTATATTATTATTAGCCGGTCCCCACGGTTTTATCCGCATTGTTCCTGTTCCCAGGGCAATACTGGCTTATAAGCTATCCTATCTTTTAAGTTGAATCGAACTGCACATAGTGTAGAAATATTATTTAAAATTGGTTCAGTAATTTAAGAGTCCATCACGGACAAACAACGTGACACGTAATTAATATTATATAACATATTACAGGAATCAAACCCAGCACAAACTGAAGCTTCCGAACCAGATATCTCCGAGGGAAGGTACGGGGTGTACAAGTTGATAACATCTGACGGACAGTTCAGAGACAGGGTATACACCGATGTTAAGGATCTAAGTGAAAAGTTAGCTGGACAAGAAGTTTGGATCAGAGGTAAATTATATCCTATCGTACTAATATTATAAACTAGCTGACCCTTCAGGCTTCGTACTGCTTCAATAAGCTTTTGTGTGGGAAATAGAAAAGGGCTGTTCCTATAGTTTTCCCGGCGATTATTCGAAAGTTTTCTACCTTTTAAACCTTCCCCAGACCTTCACGAATATTTCAAGACCAAGATAAGTTAAATCCGTTCAGCCTTTCTCGAGATTTTATCAAACTAACAAACAACAATTCATTTTTTTTATATAGATGTGATAGTTTGTGAGAATGTGTATATAGATGTATGTTTTCTTTCTAGTAAAAACGGCTGAACCGATTTAATTGAAATTTGGTACGAAGGTTAACATATATAGAGAATAAACTAACTATAATCTGTCTCTTTCCAGCACGTCTACAAACGTCAAGAGCGAAGGGGAAGCAATGCTTTGCTGTACTCCGACAGAACTCGAGCACTGTTCAACTATTGGTCAGCGTCAATGAAGAGAGGAAAGTCAGCAAGCAGATGGTCAAGTTTACTGGCAAGTGAGTATTAGTTTTTTTTTTATAATAATAAGGCAATGGGACAGGATTTTCGCCTGATAGTCCAGTCAAAATAGATTAAATTATGACTCCAGTTTGCATTATTTCCCAACAAGCTGAATTTTTGTGTTGACCTTGAATACGTCATTACAAGTGATATGTTAAAAGTCCCCATCAATCCCCCTTGTGCGTTGTTTTTTATTCGAGGACAAAGGTCACAAATTTGCGTTTATTGCTTATCTCTGAAAGTTTGTAGATCTAAAAATTGTCTACGATAAAGATCTCAACACTTTTCATCTACAAAGCATTGCTTTCGAGTTATAGTGACTTTAGACCGCAGGAAAGTCGTATTTTCGACTATATGCACAGTGCACATATTTCCGTGCCACCGAGGTAGTGTACTCGGCGCTTTTTTATTAACTCAGTAGGAATACTTTACATGAAGAAACGATTAGAACATAAGGGAGGATCAATCGAACCCCTGACTGTCCGCAATAAGAGATACTCTGTATGCAACAAGTAGGCATCTCCCTCCCTTTAAAGGGTACCCAAAGATTTTGAATAGCTATTATAATATTAGATTTCAATTTTGTACTCATCACATTTTCAATCACTAATAGTGATAAGGCCGCCATTTGTCAAAAGACTATTTGCTGTAAGCTATTTTTAGTTTTTAATATTGTTGTACATATATTATTTCGTTTATTTATAAGTTGGGCCCATCTTCTATCTGTGGTACGTGTTTTTTGTTTTTTTTCTCCTCCAGTATAGCAAAGGAATCAATAGTGGATGTGCCAGCGAAAGGAAATATTATTATTTCGTATATCATTTGAGGCTAGGCCCCATCTATTATCTGTGGCTACTTTTTTTTCTCCAGCAACGCATAGTCAATAGTGGATCTTATTTTTCTTATTTTTTTTGTTTTTCTCCTTCAGCATCGCAAAAGAATCAATAGTGGATGTGCTAGCTCTAGTAGCACGCACAGAGAAACCCGTGGAGTCGTGCACAGTGAAGTCTGCAGAGCTGGTGGGTTTATGCGTGTGGCTGGTGTCAGCGGCGCGCGCGCAGCTGCCGCTGCAGGTGGAGGACGCTGCTAGACCCGAAGTCAGCGATGTGAGTTGAAGTCAAAGTCCAAGTCCGAAGTAAAAGTCCCTGGTACATTTTTCCAATGATTATAATCATGATCGATGAGACGCGCAATAATTTCCTACACCAAACTCTCGATTGTGGTAGCCAACAGAGGTAACAAGGATAAAATATGTCGATTTGGTGATTCTTAAATATTTATTACTTACTGATTTTTCTTGTGTTATATCTCAAGATAATTATCTAAATTACTTGAAAAAATATTTGTCCTACAAAATCTATGGTTTGATCAAAGATTGGGCTCTTTGATGGGACTCTTTCCAACATGTATCGATAACGAGGTCACCGTAAATTATTACTAACCAGCTGATTTTTATTTTTTAAATAGTTAATTATTAGTATTATTCCGGATCTCAGACTATTGAGGGTGGATTCAGTATCAGCACCGTGGGGAGTGATATCAAAAAAATGATATGGACCTTCCCCATAAATCACTCTATCTATTAAAAAAACTGCATGAGAATGGGTTGCGTAATTTTAAAGATTTAAGCATACATAGAGATAAGAGATACAGGGACAGAGAAAGCTATGTTGTTTTATTTTTTAATAAATTATTCCGTGATGGCTTATTTAGGAAAGTGGTAGAACCAATAAAAAAACGATTATGTAAATCGGTTTAGTGGTTATTGATTACCAAATCATTTCGTATGTTTTTTTTCTATGTTAGTTACGCGATAACTCCGCCAATTATGAACCGATTTGAACAAATCTTTTTTCTGCATATAGTTAATACCTCAAGGGTGATCCCATTTAAATTTAACAATAAAAAAATTACCCCCCAAGGGTGGAAAACCAATTTGAACGAAGTAGTTTTTTTTAAAGTTATTTGTTACTATAAATTGCTTTTTTAAGGATCCCGAAGCTCTTAAAATCCGTGTCAATCAAGACACCCGTTTGGATAATAGAGTTCTGGACTTAAGGACTCCAGCGAACCAGGCCATCTTCAGGATAGAGGCTGGAGTGTGCCGTCTCTTTAGAGATATTCTCACAAGAAAAGGTGAGCCAAAGTTATTCGTGTTTAGAGTTACAGTATATAACCATTTTAACCGACTTCAAAAAAGGAGAAGTTTTTAATATGAGAAGGTTTAATTTTGTTACGAAATTATTTTATTACTAATATAAAGTATGGTCCTTCGAGCCGGATGAGAAATGATTTAAAATATCTTTCGTATTTTGTTGTGTGTGTGTGTGTTTGTGTCGAGATTTTTGTTTGAGTGTACTACTTCATAAAATAAAAATTACCATTTTTATCTCCGCGTTCCTAATGTTTCCGGTTTTAATTATTTTTAGATCATTGTGTGTGTGGGTGAGTCTGTAGGCATATTAAATACTTATATTTTCGTTCCGTAGTTAATTGTATTTTTATATTACTAATAGCTGACTGGCATAATGATAATTATCCTTTTCGGTTTTTTATATAGCCTATGACACTCCACAATAATTTGGTTTTTTATTGGTGAAAGAATTTTTAAAATCGGTTCAGTGGATCCCGAGATTTCACCTTACAATTTGACAAACACACAAACTTTACTTCTTTATAATATTAGTATAGATTTAAGTGTGGGTGCGTGTGTGTGTGTGTGTGTGTGTACAAGTGACTTATCATTACATAGTACAAAACAAAGTCGCTTTCCTCTGTCTGTCCCTATGTATGCTTAAATCTTTAAAACTACGCTACTGATTTTCATACGTTTCTCTTTAAATAGACAAATAAATTCAAGAAGAAGTTTTAGATATATAAATAAATCTAAATATTTATTACTGACGACCGCTTGGCGCAGTGGTAGCACAACTGCTTTCTGCGCGAAGGGTCGAGTTCGATCTCCACACCGGAATAATATACTTGTAATTTACATTTGTATTTTTTTGGGGTCTGGGTGTTGCTATGTATTGTATGTATGTGTTTACAAAAGAAAATTATATGTTGTATGTGTAATTTATTCCGTTATCTAGTTGCCATAACACAAGCTTTCTGCTTAGCTTGGAACTAGATGGCGCTGTGTATAAATCTCCTGAAAATATTTATTTATTTATTTTCAGGTTTTGTAGAAATCCACACTCCTAAGATAATATCAGCTGCTTCAGAAGGCGGGGCCAACGTATTCACTGTGTCCTATTTCAAGTCCTCGGCCTACCTGGCGCAGAGTCCTCAGCTGTACAAGCAGATGGCCATTGCAGCTGACTTTGATAAGGTAAGGTACCTTAAGGTAAGTTGGTGGTACCTTGATAATTTAAGCTAGATAGCAGTTAATAGTTCTTTGATGAGGTAAGTTGATGTTACCTTGATAAGGTAACTTTGGTACCTTCATAAGGAAGTTGGGTTATAAATTGGTTCTCTGTTACTTCTAGCAACGTGTCGTATTTGATATGTGGAAGTGATACCACACTAGGCAATAATTATTTAAGTGAGATTTCTTCTCAATGGTAAATACTAACAGTTAAGAGACACAAATACATAACTGACGATCGACTTATTAATGACTAGCTGTGCCAGCGACTTCGCTCGCGTAGAAAAGTGACTTTGGGCAGCATTTTTGAAGATGCCTAACCCGCGCCAACAAACGTTCAGCAAGTTCAACGTGATTCTTTAAATTGCCATAACTTTTTTATTTTCCAACCGATTGACATGAATTAAAGACTAAATGTTAAGTTAAGCTTACCACAATCCACCCCATCTAGATAGGATAAGCCGTTTCTGAGATTAGAGTGGACAAACAAACAGACAAAAATTCCAAAAATCATTGTTTTGGGTTCTATTGCGTTTATAAAGGTCTCCGACAGGGACTCGTTACGTTTTTATTATATGTATATAGATATACTTTGTAACATTATATATTGAACTAGCTGTTGCCCGCGACTCCGTCCGCGTGGACTTTCATATAAAATTGGACCCCCCCCTTCCTCCCCTTATAACCGTTTTTTTTCAGTTAAGAAGTAGCCTATATTTTTTTTCTCAGGCTCTGGACTATATGTCTACCAAATTTCATTCTAATCGGTTCAGTATTTAGTTAAACAGACAGACAGACAGATTTACTTTCGCTTTTATAATATTAGTATGGATTGCTATGCTTCTTCGATATTCATTTTATTAATTTCTCTTAGCAAAAATTCACAGTTGTAATTTTTATCTATAAGACATATTATCTGTAGCCAGCGCGATTACTGGGCTAATGAGTCTTAACATCGTATGACTCAAAGTGGGGAGCGTCGTTGTAGTGCACCGCCCGGAGTTGGGCTTTATGGCAAAGTTCCGGGTAGCACTGCATTGGCTATGGGCTGGCGTTACTCTTACCATCAGGAGGACGTCCAGCTCGTCTCACCACTTCATACTATTAAAAAAAAATTAAAAAAATCATGGTTGACTTTGGTTAAAGAGAATTTTCTTTTTTCAAAAGAATACAGCATGCATTGAACGTCTTAAATCAGATACCACATTCCAAAGTTAAAACTAATTTAGATACAAATAAAATATTTAATCTTAATATTGAAAAGAGGCAATGAATATTGTGTAAAGTACCCAAGTATAGGTCGCGACATTTATGTTTAGCGCTGGACGAGAATAGCTGCGCATCGGTAGAATCGCGCTCGTAATTGACGTATTGGTGCTCAAAGACAACACGACTGGGACAACCAATCAACGCTTAACGCTACCTTATTTTTGACTTCTGCGCAGGTTTCGTTCAGCGCTAAAGATTCGTGACGCGACCTATACAAGTTTCTCTTCAGCCATTTTGGACCAGGATAATATATAGTTGAAGTTTTTTTTTTTATCAGGTATTTACTGTAGGAGCGGTGTTCAGAGCTGAAGACTCCAACACCCATCGTCACCTCACCGAGTTCGTGGGCCTCGATCTGGAGATGGCCTTCAAGTTCCACTACCATGAGGTGCTGGACACCATCGGGCAGACATTTACTGAGATGTTCAGGGGTCTGCAGGAGCAGTGAGTAGCTACTAGCTATTCCTACTATTATTATAAATGCGATAATAAGTCTGTTTGTCTGTCTGTCTGTAACATTTTCACGCCAAAACAACTGATTTTAATGGAATTTGGTACACAGATGAGAAAATAAATAGGTAATTTTTTAACTATACTACTTAAGACGGAGGGGGACAAAATTTGTATGAAAATCCACGCGGACGGAGTCGCGGGCATAAAAACTTTGACCCCCCTTCCCCCCTATAACCTTTTTCTCCAGTTAAAAAGTAGCCTATGTTTTATCTCAGGCTCTAGATCTGTTTACCAAATTTTGTACTAATCGTTCCAGTAGTTTTAGCGTGATAAAAAGACAGACAGACAGAGTTACTTTCGCATTTATTTATTTTTTTTATAATATGAAGAGAGGAGACGAGCTGGACGCACTCCTGATGGTAAGAGTAACGCCAGCCCATAGCCAATGCAGTGCTACCCGGAACTTTGCTATAAAGCCCAACTCCGGGCAGGGGTGCACTACAACGACGCTTCCTACTTTGAGTCATCGGATGTTGAGACTCATTGGCCCAGTAATTACGCTGGCTACTTATTTATAATATCATTATCGATTTTATTAAAAAATGTTTCATTAACAGGTTCGCCTCAGAGATAGCTACAGTGGGTCAGCAGTACAAGGTGGAGCCGTTCAAATTTCTGGACCCTCCGTTGAGATTGGAGTTCCCGCAGGCGATACAAATGTTGAAAGAGGCTGGTATGTTTATATTTATTAATTTAATTTGATATTTGGATTGTTTGAATATTTGATATTATCTATACTTCTATACTAATATATAAAGCTGAAGAGTTTGTTTGTTTGTTTGTTTGAACGCGCTAATCTCAGGATCTACTGGTTCGAATTGAAAAATTCTTTTTTTATTGAATTGACCATTTATCGAGGAAGGCTTAAGGCTACATAACATCACGCTGCGACTAATAGAAGCGAAGATATAATGAAAAATATGGAAAAAACGGGGAAAATTATTGATCTTTGAGGGCTTCCTTTGCGTGCGCTGCGAAAACGGTTCAAGATATAAAAAGAATAATTTTCCTGAATAAAGGTCATTGTCTACTAAGCTATATACACTTCAATCACATAGTATTTCATATCAATTATGTACTTCCTATCACGGCTACTACAAAACGGATGTATCGTTCCAGGTGTGACTCTAGGCGAAGAAGATGATCTGTCTACCCCGGATGAGAAACTCCTAGGCCGTTTGGTCAAAGCTAAATATGACACAGATTTCTATATATTGGACAAGTATCCATTGGCTGTTCGTCCATTCTACACAATGCCCGACCCAAATAATTCCGTGAGTATGGTATACTAGATATGCATATACTATATATATGTCCGATTCGTACACCTCTTAATGTTATGAATAAGTAACAAACTTAAATACAAAAAACTACATAAAAATGGCTACACTTATATGGCCAAAGAGAGAGAAAGAATTTTTCAGAGTTATGAATCAGCTGATAGTAGTAAACATCTATGAGCGGGCGTGTTGCCAGCATTTGTGAATTTACTTCATTTTGGGTCAATTTTGCATTACAAATGTATATCCGTTGAAAGTTTTCTAAGCTATGTTTGTGGGAACTAGCGATCGAGCATAATAATTCGTTGATAGGTTTATAAAAACTAGCCAGGACAGACAGTGAACTTGGCTCTTTGTGCTACCCTTTTAAATTTACGTTTGTAAAGCCTATTTAAATTTACATTTGTGAGACCTATTTAAATTTATGTTTGTAAGACCTATTTAATTTTACGTTTGTGAGGCCTATTAAAATTAAGTTTGTGAGGCCTATTTAGATTTACGTTTGTGAGACCTATTTCAATTTACGTTTGTGAGGCCTATTTAAATTTACGTTTGTAAGGCCTAGGTATATTATGTGTAGTTGGCATTTTTTCACTCGTAAATGGGTCTATTCAATAGAAAGGCTTTTTTATTCATAGATAAATTAGAAAATATTTATTTACAGAAAGCATCAAACTCGTATGATATGTTCATGCGCGGGGAGGAGATACTAAGTGGCGCTCAGAGAATCCACGACCCGGAGTTCCTCACGCAGAGAGCTAACCACCACGCCATCGGTGAGACAACATTATCATATTAATATTTGTACTAGTGAAAGTTTATAAGTAGAGATAGACAGACAGAGAGATTTTCGCATTTATAATATTAGTTTAGACTAGTAGCCTGCCCCGGCTTCGCAAGGGTATTCAACAAAAAGTCATATTGATGTTACCGCTTCAGTAGTTTTGGAACCTATACAATTAAAATAATCAATCAAATCTGCCCTCTTCATAAAAGTATAGATTAGTAAAGATTTTCTTAATGCTAAATTAATCAATATACAACGTGTAACAGAAGTATGTGGTCATATTTTTGCATGTTTGACATACCTCCTCTAAACCGTCATTGGAGTTAACACACGTAACAGCTGATAGATCTAAAGTGGTGTTCGTAGTATCGATAAATTTAACAATTAATAATTTTCAGATATTGAAAAGATAGCGGCTTACATTGAGTCATTCAGACTTGGATGTCCACCGCATGCAGGTAAATAAATAAAATAATAAATATTTTCAGGACATTTATACACAGCGCCATCTAGTTCCAAGCTAAGCCGAAGCTTGTGTTATGGCAACTAGATAATAGAATAAATTACATTAAATTTTATTTTGTAAATACATACATACAATACATAGCAACATCCAGACCCCGATTTCATGCGGTTTTCTTATCGGATAGACTTATACAAGAAGGTTTATATGTAATACGCATTCGGTGTTAAATGCAGATAAAACTGCGAAGCTTGACCAGTTTTATTAATATAAAGATACTAGCTGTTGCCCGTGACTCCGTCCGCGTGGACTTTCATATAAACTTTGACCCCCCTTCACCCATTATAACCCCTTTTTCCAGTTAAAAAGTAGCCTATGTTTTATCTCAGGCTCTAGACCATCTGTGTACCAAATTTGTTAACCAATGTCAATTTTGAAATCGGCGGTTTGGCCGTGAAAGCGTAAAATTATAAAAAGTTTCAACTGTGTACCAAATTTCCTTGTAAGCCGTTCAGTAGTTTTAGCGTGATGGAAAGACAGGCAGACAGCTTTCGCACTTTCTCATTTATATTAGTATGGATTATAGTTAGTGCTAGGACTAGACACATATTGCGTTCTACAAAAAAACTATTCATAAAATTAATCTGACATTTTTGAAGATTGCCATACATCTATTACTACAGGGTTACCAATACTAAAAACCAAAGTCATAATGTTCTGAAATTTCTATAGATATTATCATCTATATTTTATTTTCAGGCGGTGGTATCGGTCTAGAAAGAGTGGTCATGTTGTATCTAGGTCTGGACAATATCAGGAAAACTTCAATGTTCCCGCGCGACCCTAAGCGTGTGACGCCATAATTATATGTTATCTGTACACAAACTTTTATAATCTGTGCAAAATAAAATGTATTTAATATTATCTGTGGTTTTATTATATCGGTCCTGTCAAAAAGTCCCATCTATAATGAAGAAATTTTAAATCCAATCAAAAACCTAAATGTAAAATGAGAGCCAGGTCTGCTAGACCTTAGACTACAAGACATTATCTTATGTTATATATATGATATGTTATACTGCTACTTATAAATAAATTTCAGGACTGACCATTGAACTTGGCCCTCATTTTACATTTGTTTTTGATTGGATATCTTTACTTTATATACAACGTGTAACAGACATGCGTGGTCATATTTAAGGATCTCAAAGAATACCTACCTAATGAATGTATTAAAAATTGATTTCATTTGAACTATTTATAATCAAGATACTGATTTTATATTTCTATTGACCAGCATATCGATATTTAAATTTATCGACGCTACGACATCACTTTAGAGCTATCAGCTGTTACGTGTCAATGGCCACATGACATTTCATTGAAAAAGTTACTGCTTTCTCTGTCATTAGAATTCGAAAAGTGATGTAACACTTGTTTTGATTTTTATATTATCGATTTAATTGATGAATAAACAAAATAATAAATCTCAAATATGTTTATTTTAATGCGGGGACTTGTATATGGACTATCTATGAGCATCTGAACATTACGCAAAAATATGACCACACATTTCTGTTACACGTTGTATAGGCCTGATTATATGTTGTATTATATGTTAAGTTAATCCACATAAAGACCAGATTGCAGGCCCCATCTTCTGTTGACTTTTGAAAGACAAACTTATTATATTAGCTTAATGGTAACATAACCTAAGTTATCATTACATCTTGACTGCATTTTGTTATTTTATTTAAACTTACATTTGTGAGGCCTATTTAAATTTATGTTTGTAAAGCCTATGTGTATTATGTGTAACTGGTATTTTTTCACTCGTAAATGGGTCTATTCAATAGATTCGCTTTCTTTTACCTTTTTTTCTTTTTAAAAGAAGTAATAAAGCCAAAGAAAGCAGTGTTGTCTCAACCGAGGACATTTTCCAACTGATGAAGAGGAGTCTCTGATCAAAACGCAAAAGCTGCGTCTAGTGCGCGTATACGCGTTGTATCTGCGCAGTCAGTCAGAACTTAGATATCAGTAGAGGCGCGTTTCGCCCCGTGTGCTTAGCTTACTAGGTTGCGTTCGAATTGCGTTTGAAGCGCGTACACGCCCGTCGTCGGCGCGTTTAAAATACGCCGTGTAAGGGCCTCATGAGTTTTAATTACTTACTGATTCTTACATCCATAGTTAGGTACAGAAACTAATTACGTATTTATTTTACGCGTTCATAATAGAATCTAATTATTTAAATATTGCCAGTTTTTATTTATTACTTAGTATTTATTTAATTACCTATCCCAATACCAAATTTTAACTCTCTGGGTCATCTGGAACTTGGTTAGAGTTTTGATCTATAGGTCAGTCAGTCAATGATAAAAATGAGGATTTTTGGACATTAACTAATATCTAAATAACCGTTTGAGATAAGCTTATGAAATTTAGAACAAATTTGTATCTCGCAAATCTCAATGTATGAGCCAAATTTGATACGTTTATGTGAAATATTTTTGATTTATGAGGGAGTCAAAAGTGGCTCGAAATATTTCGTGTAATATTGCTTAATATAATATTATAGTACGCGTCATTTATGTTTAGCGATTGACGAGAATAGCTGCGCATCGGTAGAATCGCGCTCGTAATTGACGTATTGGTGCGAGAAAGACAACACGACTGGGACAACCAATCAACGCTCGCGCACCCGACGATCACGCGCCCCGCTACCTCAATACCTTATTTTTGACTTCTGCGTAGGTTTCGTTCAGCGCTAAAGATTGGTGACACGTACTATACACACCGTGCGGCTCGCCAGTTCTGTTTCTTGAATTTGGCTTGACACGCTACCGTGTGTCTAGATATTATGTTATGAATTATATATTGTAAGGATCTTTCCATAATTATATAAATATGCCTTACTACTTAAATTACTTGGGTAATAAAATAGGCGATTTATTTAATTACGAAATTATATTTAGTCGTGTTTGTTATTGTCATATATTTTTCAATTGCACAGATTTTTAAAATGTAAGATTTTATCATATCATCATAATTCATAATATATTATTTTTGAGTTTCACAGACTACCTATATAATATCAATAACGATGAATTTCCACCTTTTATTCCCTGTTGTCACAAATCCTTCTTTATTTGATATTTCTAAAGGTCGGCAACTGTTCATGGTTGGAGGTGGTCACTTACCATAATTGTATTGAATCTTAAACTAATTTCACGCACAAAAAGAAATGAACATTTGAAGGTTAGGTCCGATATAATCCAACCAAATAAAAAAGGCATATAACCCGTACGTACTCCTTAGGAGTTGTATCAAGGTGCAAATAAAACACAACCATACGAATTATCCGTATAATACACCACTACATATCACACCGTTTGGCAACCATCCACTGATTCATTACAAAATTTATTTTACACTTTAGAATCACATTTTAAAATTACAATTTAAATGCATATACAATTAATCATGTTATTCAGTATCTGTTATATTTAAACATTATTATTTATAAGAAAAATTAACAGTTAATTAGAAATAAAATGCTTTATTACGCAGTTTAAACCATAATTTCTCATACAATATATTTATACATTTAATTCATAATGAAATACAATCTTAATCTTATAAATAAAAACGGTAGCCTTTCGGCTTATAAGCATTTTTTCCAGGCAACCATACTTAATATAATATCTAGACAATACATATAATATCTAGATAACACATAATAAGTCAGTACAACACAGCTCATGTGACAAGATATCAAACAATAGGTATATTATACTTATAATGATTCTGCAATAGGGATGTTACGTAGCCGAAACTATCGGATATCCGATATAAAAAAATAACTGTCACTGAACCCGAAATAACAGTTTCGGTTAATATCGGTTAGGGACGACATTTTTATTTTAAGTTGATAAGATAACACTCAATATTTATTTATATTCATTTTCATTTTAAATAGCTGACTAATTACTCACAGACTGATTGTAATTCCTACCAGACATAGATAAAACCATTATATTAGCTAGTTGTATGTTACTTTTGAAATTCCTTAAAATGTAATTAAGAAATTCATTTACAATTATAAAAGCAAATAGCATGAACCTTTTGTAAAGTTCTGTATAACTCATTCATTTTTGTTTAACAAACCTTAGGCCCCACGTGACAGGCTGTGCCTAGTGTGGGGTCCAATGTCTATTTATTGCCTGTTGATTTATAATTTTTTTGTGTAACTAATAAATAAAAACATGTTAATCCGTAACCGAAATTATCCGAAACTAACGGATAATCCGAAATAATTTCATACCGGTATCTAGTATAATAATTATTCCTATATCCGAATCCGAAATTTTGTATTCATAACATCCCTGTTCTATAGGTATATATTTAAAGTGCATAGTTTTAATACTGTTATAACTAGTGTTTCATCAAAAATACAATATTTTTTTTTGTAATTAAATTAAATTAATAGGAAATATAATGCAATTATAGTAACAATAAAATTGTAATTTGAGTTTCTCATACATTACATAAAAATATGATTAAAATTGTTACCTGTTATTCACAAACATTATTATCATTTAATAGTAAATAAATTAAAATTAATAACGAAACAATTACGAAATACGAAATGTATTGTATTAATCTATAGTATTAAAAAGTTAAGCCACGATAGCTGTTTTACATACATTTTACAAAATGTATGGAAAAATGAACTTGGACAGCTGTTTATAAGCTTTATTTTTATTGAATTCGAGTTATATGAAAAGCCAGTAATATTTATAAGGTCAACCTTGTTTTATTTGTATTGCAGTACAGTAAGAGCTGTATTACTTATATAGGTACATCCGTTTATAAACAACACTCCTTGAACACAAAAGATTAATAATAAAATTTAAGAATCAAGTCAAATTAAGTAGGTATATTTTTATGTAAGCACCATCGCTTCATTAATAAAAATTAAAAAAAAAACTGTCAATTTTTCCCGCTATTACAACATGGCGGCATGAAGAGAAGCATAAAAAATGTTTAAATTTAGTTTTAACTCGTAACTGGTTGGTTTATAGGAAAAATAAGCGTAACATTTATTAATTAGATTTAAACGTCGTCGGTTTTAAAAGTTCAGTTCTTGTATCAGCAACTAGATAACGGATACATTACATACACATACTATGCTCTTGTAAGTATATACATTATACATATAATACAAACAATACAACTAGACTGTAGAAAGAAACAAATGTTGTTTATTGGGGGATAGAGTAGGTATTACAGTTTACAAATATAGCGAAATATAAAATTAGATTAGAGATGGACCGAGTACTCGGTTGATACTCGGTACTCGGCGTACTCGGCGGGGTTTTTGATACTGGTACTCGGCCGAATAACTCGGTTAATCTTTGTTATTTGATAACGAGTATATTTTATTTTATTCTAACAAACTTTTCAAATTATTTATCAACTATGATGTGCAACGTGTTACGTGACGTGTCTGTTTGCAAACAATCAAGCGACTGGTAGTTGGTAGGTTGGGGCGGGGACCGGGGTGAGGGTTGTATTAACGTGAGCCGACAGTAGTTGAAACATTTAACATTTAGCATTATGTCGCATAATGCGCTCTAGTGCTATACATAATTGGAAAACTAGGTCTGTTTGTACTTGATTACACGCGAAATGGGAATTTGATTTACTCGGCCGAGTACTCGGTTGAAATAAAATTAAGCCGAGTAATACTCGGTACTCGTTACTCGGCAAAAGTGTTACTCGGCGCATCTCTAAATTAGATAAAGGTTAATAGACTATCACTATATGCATATAAAGACAAAATAATTTTCTCATTATGTTTAAGATAGGTACATAGATATCTACAATGTTATAAATATATTATTTACCACAAAATACAGAATAATGTTAAATAAATAATGATATAGTATAGTTCCCATTAAGTAAAGCATTTTTTTAACGACTATCAAACTTGATATGAAAAGAAGCAAAATTGACAGATACTTATATATAATTAGTTATATATGTAATAGATGTTTTGTAGAAAATAGTATTTATACATACAAAAATATTTTTTTATACATGTGCCTATGCAAAGCTAAAAACTTTAATTATATTAAATTAGATTGAAAAAACAAATCTTAGAGACATTTCTTGTATGTTTTTAACTATTGGTATGTATTTATTCACAATTAATCTTGGTTATATCAAAACAGGTTTAATAAAACTATTATAAATATTTCATTCAATTTTATTCAATGAAAACCAAAGTATCCAAATGCACATTTTATTTTTCTCTCAGTTTCTTAGAATCGGACATTGTATGAATGTTTCAATCTATCTGTCTGTATGTCATTAAACTACTAATCTGCTGAAGAAAACTGGATGGACTTAAATCTTCAATAGTTGCATTACATACCACTTGTACGCACTCAAAGTGAACCCAACATATTATCAGTCGAAATGAGAAACCTCCTCTTTTGAAGTTGGTTTAAAAATTAATGAATTTCATACTTCATAACTATTAGTTTATTTTTTAATAACAAAAAAGATCGCTACTTTTCATATGATTTCTTTTATTATAAATTTACTGTTCAAACAGTTTAGTTAGTTTAAGCCTTAGGGTATATATATAAAATAGAAAAATCAAGTAATTGTCGGTTTTTATTTTACATAATTTCTAATGTACATATTTCTCACAATACAAGATAGGAACTTATTTAAATTATATTAGGTAAAAGCATACTATGACATCATAGTATTTTAAGTAACATTTAAGTAAAATAAGTAATGTAGCTTAAGTATAACATTATGTTATGGAATTAGGACAGTTTTTTTCATGTTTCTAAGTTTTAAAAATGTTTTCTAAGGATTTATTCAGTATAGCCAACGACAAAAATATATTAACAAATTCATTAACAAATCATTATAATACTTTACAACTTTACTTAACCTTTAACTTATTAACCGATTAAGTTATGACATGACAAAATGACAAAATAATCTTATCATTTGTAATTTTTAACACAGGAAACACCATTTCAACCAAGAAAGTTCATATATATACTTTTGCGATGACTATACTGAAAAAACAACTTTTCAAAATCAGAACTATAGTTTCGTAGATCTTGCAAACAAACAAACATTTAATCTTTACTAATACATATAAAATATATATTAAAGTATCCATAAATCGTTTAAAAATTCCACCGCAGTTAAAGTTAATACCATCAACACTTCATACTTTAAAATAAAACTTAATTTAACGAAATTACAACTAAGTTGGCCTAAGTACTTATAACTTTACTCACTGGTATTCGATTACTTTTTTTTTAACTTGTATTATATACACTAATACTTTAAATACTTGGTTATTTTAAAATTATGAGCAAAATCTTTTCTTTTCTTTAGAAAATATAAAATGCAGTTTCATTCGGAAGTCACAACATGTATGATAATAATATTTTTGATGGTAAAAGTTAATGGTGATAGATTGTAAAGTATTGTTAGGTAGCAATTTATCATATTTTCTTTTGATAAATTGTCCGTATTTATGCAAAATTTAACCAATCGACTCAACTTTTTTGGGTTTATACAAGAATGGTCTATTTTATTAAAGGAAATTTGTTGAGTGGTTTCATTTTGCATAAATACAATTATAATGTAACAAAGTTAATTTATCAAAATGGGAATTCATTGCATAAATGGTGTCACGTCTCATAGTTTACAAATAAACACATTACTTTTTATAAATTATAATCTAACGGAGTAAAAACTGTTAAATTGAAAAAAATACTTCAATTGACAATCTATCAATAGATCACAATCTCACCAGATACATTACAATCCATTGCTGCTTATTTATTCTCAAACATACACAATACAGCATATGAAATCTATTTCTTAAGTGATTTACACAATTTATAATGTACATACATACATACATAAAATCATAAAACAACAACTACAAAATCTTGCTCATAACTTTAAAGCAAACCCGTACACTTATATCTCTTAGCCATGGCTAAAATCACTGTCACTGTTAACACTAATCACCGTTATCACCAATCACTGTTATCACCAATCACTGTATATCACTTCACAGTTATCCGAATAGGTTCTTTAGGTCGTGTTCGTAGAGGGCAATGACCAGCATTATACCAATGCCAGTAGCTAGGCCCATGAGCTGTAAGAAACATTGGCACAATGTTCCTTCTTTGCTGTGGGATGTGCTTAGTTCTGGCATCTGGAATTTGAGAGAACATATTAATATATTTTCTAATATAGGTTTTTAGGACACCTTGATATAATTGTTAGAGTGTCTGTCTGTAACAATAATAAAAATCCGTTTTTTTTCAGCATTAAATACAATATACATACATGCTACAATTCATTTTTCTTTTTTTAATAGGTCGAAAATAGTTATATATATAGAAACCACAGATAGTATTCCTACGATTCAATCAATTTGATTTGGTTCAGTCCAATTTTTGGAAAAGAAATAAATTAAACTTCTATTACCCGACCATTAATGGATAGTTTTTTTAACATACATCACTGCATTTCAATTTGATTATTACTAGCCTTTATTAAGATAAATCCATACTAATATTATAAACTACTGAACCGATTAGAACGAAATTTTGTATACAAGTGGTCTAGAGCCTTGGGTACAGCACAATAAGTATTACATTTTGGTCACATATTTTTGTACGGCATTCTTACCGCTGATAGATAGATTAAAAATGAAAGAAAACGCGCAGTGCCTTAAAGAATGAGGCGCCACAAACTCGGAACTTTTATTTATTTTCCGACACTTACTGGGGTAAATTTGGTAATTTGATTTGGTAGGGCATCTGTGTCGTACTATTTCAACACTGCTTCTAATCCATTAATTCCGCAACGCCGTACAAAATACATGCGAAATGGGGAAAAAATCGAGGTTTGTTCTTTCGAATTCTCACCTGGACTCGGACAGTTGGACAGTTGAATCTTATTATTTTATGCTCTTACATGGTCATGTAGTCTATATACTTTCTTTTTTTTCTTATAAATTTGCAATGTAGTTTGCGCCGTAATAATCTCACCCAGGGGGCTGGTAGTGTTAAAACCGTATGTATATTTATGTGAGTATGCATGCTTGCATGAATGTATGTATGTATCTGTGTGTGTATATGTATGTATGTACGTATAATCTCACCATATCAACGAGCGCGATGTACAGGAACATGCCGGCGGCGGCCGCGAACAGCCAGCGGGTGGCTGACGGAGCATGACCGGCCAGCACCCCGCACACCATACCGAGGAAGCACAGCGCTGATGACAACACGTTGTAGCACACCGCACGCTTCACTGACATGCCCGCTTTGAGGAGCACCGCGAAGTCGCCTGGTGGGACGGGATAAATAAATATATATAAATATTTAAGGACCAGGACACAGCGCCATCTAGCAGAACACAGTCTATATACAGGTAATAGCACTACTTAGTGCCTTTGAGTGCTTGATATATGAATACAGAAAGATGCAGTTGAAACGTTCCACTTCAAGGATTATGCCGCATAATGCGCTCTAGTGCTATAATTGGAAATTATGATAGACTTACCCAATTCGTGGGGTAACTCGTGGCACAACACTGCAATGGCCGTTGAAAACCCGCCCGCGAGATTCGACGCGAACGCCGCCCCTGAAAATCGTACATCAAAGATTTATATATTTGTAATTTACATTTGTATTTTTCTGAGGTCTGGGTGTTGCTATGTATTGTATGTATGTATTTACAAAAGAAAAGTATGCATATGTAATTTATTCCGTTATCTAGTTGCCATAACACAGCTTAATAAGCTTCGGCTTAGCTTGGAACTAGATGGCGCTGTGTATAAATGTCCTGAAATATTTATTTAAATATTTATTTATTGCAAAAAATATTGAAAGTTAAATATCTTTTTTTCATGCAAGCTTTTATTGAAGTGTTACTTTTATTGAAATGTACTTTTCCACGTATTGAGTGTGTACGAGCATGTTCTCGTATTATTGAAAGAATTACAATAAGATCATGTACTTATTAATTTGAAGGCATCTGTCGATATGTCAATTAAAAATGTTAACATTTGTGGCCAGAAAACATTAAGCTTACAGGTTTTTGTAATTGCAATTTTCTTTGTGAACATTATACATTGAGTGTGTCCGCGTCAACCAGATATGTGTCTATGTTTACATGATTGCGTGTATGCGTGTTACTAGTACATGACCGAGTATGTATGTTTATTAGTATGTGTGTGTTTGCGTGTGTGTTACACACTGCTGTTACGTGTGCGTGCGTCCGCGCTTCAGGTTAATGACCGTGTGTACTTTCTTATTTTAGTGAATGTCTATGTAAGTATGTGTATGTGTGTGTGTGTGTGTATGGGTACGTCTATCTGTGTGCGTGTAACACTAACGTATATGCACATCGGTGTCTATGTGTTCGTGTGTTAGTGTGTGTGTGTGCGGGCGAGTGTAACTCACCAATGGCCATCCCGTCGGTGAAGTTGTGCAGGCCGTCGCCCATGATGACCATCCACGCGACGGAGGACATGGAGGAGGGCGGCGCGTGCACGTGCCCGTGCGCGTGCGAGTGGCCGTGGTGCGCGCGCGAGTGCTCCCTGCGCACACGCATACATTCAGTACTCATACATATATATCACACACAAGCATCACTCATAGGAGTGAGCATAGACTCATACACGCAAACATTACTTCTTTATAGCACACATATATAATACTTAAATTAATTTTAAAGATCAATTTTTTTTAGTAAAATAAAGTATAAGTAGTTTTATTTTTGAATTTAAGACAGAAGACACCTTTAAAGGTGGTAGAGCGATTTTGATTGGAACCAACAACAGGAAGGGCAAAAGAATAGGTAGATAGACAGTAAACACTTATTGGTGTGTTTGCGTTAATAAAAATTGCTTAAGGCTTAAATTAGAAAGTATCAACCTCAAGAAACTTTTTTAATTTTATTTTTTGTAGTTAAAAAAAGTCACGAACGACATGTGTGTTCAGAAGAATAAAAGTCCCTCCACAGTAACAAATATCACTATACAAACATACAATCCAAGAAAAAAAAACAGCAACTAGAAAACCCACTCACCTTAAAATAACCGTATAACTATCCCCATCTTTCATATCTTTAGTACCATCTTCCTTCTTTATATTATTCATTTCTACCACAGCTGGTGCTTCGCCTTTCAACAGCCAATCCTTCGCTGTCGGTTCTTCTTTCCCCTCCCTATTCAAAGCATTAGAGGAAACCACACTAACACTATTGTTCTTATTATTCGCTACCGGACTTGGAGGAACTCCATCCCTCATATGATGCTCATCGTGAGTGTCTGTATCTATTTCGTCATAACAATACGGATATTCCGAGTACTTATGTTTACATGTCTTCGTTGTGGGATCACCTTTCTCATCCCTTTTAAAGATTTTCATCAAAGAATTCGATGTAGAATTGCTTATTGGAGCTTTAGACCCTCCCGAGCAACCCCCAACAGTCTCGTCTTTCAAAACTCGAACTCTCGATGGCAGTTTATCTTCCTCCAACTTCTGCCTTCTCTTTCTCCACTCCACGACTACCGTTAGGCCTTTTTCCGTGAAGTAGAAGAAGACTACTCCTAGCATGGCGGCCAGGCCTTTCCACATGCCGTCATCGTGTGACGCTCGTACTTCGAGGCCGTTTTCATGGTCGTGTTCCATTGGACTCATAGCGTGGGGCATTAGATGCAACAGAGCATCTCCACATAGGGTGCCTACAGCTAGGGCTACTAGAAACTGTAGTAGATGGTTGTAGTACGTTTTGTGCATTATTGGGATAACTGCAACCCCTAAGAGGCCACATGCTGAGATGGCTATGATACTCAAACATGAGTAAAGCCAAACTGCGTATATATTTTTGATGTAAGCGCTCTCTTTCTCTGATATTTTTATATCGAGTCGCGTCGGTAAATGCATTTCTTTTAAACATCCGTCTCTGCAAATAAAGATTTTCATATTGAATATTTATACTGCTTTCGTAGTAATATAGGGAATTAATTGACATCATAAGAGTTTAATGAATACTTAAACTATTTAGGTGAATTTAGAAAAAAAGAGATAAGAAATTAATATAGTGAGAATCCAAGAAATAGAACAATTAAACGTAGATTGTAAAAAAGGTAAATGTCAATATTAAAGGTACTGACCTGACCACTACAGTATCATACTATAACCTTGCTATGAACGAGTCAGGCAAAAAATATTCTCTGTATTAAAAAGTATGAGAGTCGATACATACGACTTTGATACCCTCTAGTGGGCATAGCAGAGCGTATCGTGTTGCTTGACGTGTCTGATACGTTCATAGCACGGTCATGGTATGATACGTTGAAGAGATCTTAAACCTCAATATCAAAATCTCACCTTTCTATAGACGTATTGGCTAACTTCTGATACAGTAGTATAGGACATATCGCCTGCAATGTGTCCTGTGAGATGAGATTCTCTGCCTCGTGCTCGGCGACCGCGTGGTCACTATGACCGTGACCGTGCTCGTGGTCGTGGTCACGGTCGTGCGGTTTTAACCGCGTATTGACCGTTGTGATTAATTCTGAACTGCTTACACACTGAAAAGGATTTGAAAACTTGAATGTATTTTCAAAACCAGCTTCTCATATAAGTTACACTATTTTTGAAGATTTAAAAACCAAGCTTTTCCCTATGTGAGCCACTGTAACGGTAAACGGGTAATATTCAAGTGACCATTAAAATGCAATTAAATTAAATTGAGTGTGAATGAATTATTATTTTTTCATTTATTAACAAAAGAAACATACAGTATAAGCTAATATAAAAACCTCGCCAAACTTTAAGGTTTGAAGGCGAGATGCGCTCTTTTTTGATAAAATACCAATTTTACAATGTAACTTAAATTTACTTTAAATATAAGTGCAACAAGATCATATTTATCCAATCAATAAGCCTCATGTTCCAACCTTTCCAAAAACAATTGCTTCAACCTCGATTTTATAACATTTGTGCTTAGACACTTATTGACTCCTCTTAAAAATTTAAATTTATTGAATAGTTTTGGAACTACACATTTGGACAATCTATCCCCATAATAAGTTTTGGTTTTAGGTACCACATACAGAAAGGCTACTTACATTGACTTCATCATCCTTCCCGCTCTGCCCGTAAATATAATCCTTATTCTCAACCCTTTGCACACCACCCTCGACTAACTTATGCAGATCCAGACCATGCAGCATCTTATTAAAACCCGTCAAATTCATTGTCATCGACCCCACGTCGCCGTACAACCTAAATATCTGTTCTATATACGCTGCGGGGTTCACATTCCTGACTTCGCGTTTGTGACGTAACTTCTGGTGTCTTCTTTCTGGAATCTTCTCTAGATTGTACGCGTGTTCCATTTTCAAGACCGGCTCGTATGTGTGTATGTCGTGCGCGCGTGTGTCTACGTGCGAGGCGCATGTGTGCGCTGCACAGAGTAGACAGAACATGCAGACTGTGACAAAGTGACGCGCCATCTTGTCAGCTCTTTGGCATATCTAGGTGAATCTGTGGACAAAAGACACTATTAATAAAGATTCATTTAAATCATTAGGATTAAGTTTTAAGGGATAGGGTAACGACTAGTAGCTACATGATTAAAACAAAAAGGTTTTGTCGGATATCCTCAGACTAGATAAGGAGTATCGAAGTTTTTGTATTCCATACCCTCATAGCTTCATAATAATATTAATTCAACCATTGTACTAATAATACTAAAGTCAATATTCTTAAAAAAAATCATAGAATATCATAGAACGTCAATCTCACGCAAAGAATACCTTTGACTTTGATATACCTAACTGGAATAACACGACTAAATTTCTACTAAGCCAAGAGACTATAGCCTATTCTTATATTCGTTAAACTGTCCTTGTCGCCATCCTCATCTACTTGTCTCCGAAACTGATAGCGAAACGAAAACAAATTCGTCTCGCTTAAGCCTTTTGTACTTCATATTTTATTCCGAGTCGGAATTTCCGACGTAAATAGTGATGAAACTGTTATTCGCAGCATGTGTTGGAGACACATGCTGAGCGGTGCCCTTATTCAGAGGAATGATATGCCAATGTCTTCTTCTCTTTTCCTGTCTGTTTTTATTTATCTGTTTGTTTCTTAAGCGTCTTGTTGTTTCAATGTATGTGTACCCAATGTGCTTTGAAATAAATATTTCCTTCTTTCTTTCTCAAATTCATATAAATACTTTAACGTCAAAATATTTTGTATTAGCATGTCAACTTAATAACACTTTAATTATATATTACTTAGTTTTATTACGCCATCTGTCACCTTAGCATCAAACATGTCATAGTACAGATTCGATGCAGATGGTATTTCATTCTTGAAGACCCTATGCCTATTTTTTGGTTCACATTGGAGAATCCTCTTACTTATACCGCGTCCTCCACGAGGGAGAAGGCGGTTATGTCAGACTCGCCAAAAGGGCCCTACCGACTAAAACCTACCGGTGTTCCTCCGAGCACATGAACGGAGTGGCGAGGAAACATTAGTAGTCATCTATATACTTTATTTTTTATTTTATTTTATTTATAATGTGTCTACAATGCTTACCGTATCGTATTATTGAGTTTTACATAATATTTAAATACGTAACACCGTAGCGAATCAGAAATGACGTGCGTTGATTATTAAGTCAAGCATATTGTTATAAAAATTAAAATTGATGATTGATTCATCTATGTATTAAAAACATCTAATACAAAGGAGGTCTCTTTCGCAGGAGACCGACTGGGTGGGTACCCCCACAATGCAAGACATTCAACCGCCTGAACAGTGATGTGAAAATGTCGCTGTGCTTCGGTCTGAAGGGCACTGTAGCCAGCGAGATTACTGGGCTAATGTGTCTTAGCATCTTATGACTCAAAGTGGGGAGCGTCGATCTAGTGCACCCCTGCCCGGAGCAAGGTTCTGGGTAGCACTACATTGGTTACGGGCTGGCGTTTATCTTACCATCAGGAGTGCGTCCAGCTCGTCTCCCCTCTTCATATTATAAAAAAAAAATATTATAGCTACTATTACATAGTATTTTATTATATTCCTATTTTGTGTAAAGATTTTATCTTACCACTTCATAGAATAAAAATAAAAAAATAATAAATAATTTCGTTCCTATACCAATGCCATATCAATATTGAGAGAAAAACTAGTCAATGAGTTAATGTTGGGTCTAAAAATCTTCGTGAAAGAGCAACAAACATCTCCACAAACAAGTGATTCAAGAGGAAGCTATATATGAATAATACATGCAATATGCGAGCGAAACCGAGGCGGGTCGCTAGTTACAAAATAAATAAATATTAAGTCCACCAACAAAGTTTTCTATACAATAAACATAACAGACACTGCGACCAATCGATTATTCGCTTGTCTGACTTTTTAACAGTTTTTTTGTTAGCATATGTCAGTATATGTTTTATCTGATAGAGTGTCAGCTGATGACGGAGAACTATTATTGACTAGCTGTGCTGTGTGTGTGGTTTTAGCCGCATTGTTCCCGGGGCAATACCGGGATTTAACGTAACCTATGTGTTACTCCAGGGCCTACCTATCAGGCAAATGAAATATTGGTAGACCAGCTAAGCGGTGGGCTGATGGCTGGGCGGGCCTTCACCCAAATGGGATTCACATCATCATAGGATTACAACTATCTTAAATATTTTGTTAACTAACACTACTAATACATATTTGTAATGGAAATTTAATGATGTGAAAAATAAAAGGCTATTATTATTATTATTATAACCTATCAACAGGTCGTTTATCTCATCTCATCACCTGGGAGATGTCGACAAGTCGTTTAAGTTTCGAACAAAAATAATAAGCGTAATAAAAAATATAGAAATAAATACCATACACATACATAGATTCATACATACAAAACGGTGATATCTCGCCCCGTACTAAGGTTAGACAGAACCTTCGTGCCAGCCTCTACTGCAATAACGTGGGTGTTAAAAACTTTCTTTTTTGTTCAAGTTCATTTACAATTGATTTTTATCGGAAAGAAAATGTTATATACATAATAAAGACATGAAAATATATTCATTACATCATTACATAGTATAAAACAAAGTCGCTATCGCTGTCTGTCTGTACCTATGTATGCTTAGATCTTTAAAACTACGCAACGGATTTTGATGTAGTTTTTTTAATAGATACGTCATACGAGTGATTCTTAAGGAAGGTTTATATGTATAATACATGCATAATATAGGAGAGAAAGACTGATAAATTTAGAGATTTCTTATGTGATGTCGTAAATAAGATCATTTTTTGCTCTTATATTGCAAACGCTGGCTAAACCCTAGGAGATAGACCAATTGCAACTGATTTTCATGCTGTTTTATTATCAGAAAGAGTATTCAGGGGGGTAGGTCTCTTTCGCAGGAGACCGACTGGATGGGTACTCCCACAGTGCCAGACATTCTACCGCTTGAACAGTGATGTGATAATGTCACTGTGCTCCGGTCTGAAGGGCACTGTAGCCAGCGAAATTACTGGGCTGATGAGTCTTAACATCTGATGATTCAAAGTGGGGAGCGTCAGTGTAGTGCACCCCCGCTCGGAGTTGGGCTTTATAGCAAAGTTCCGGGTAGCACTGCATTGGCTATTGACTGGCGTTACTCTTACCATCAGGAGTGCGTCCAGCTCGTCTCCCCTCTTCATATTATAAAAAAAAAAATATAGCTACTATTACATAGTATTTAATTATTTTCCTATTTTGTGTAAAGATTTTATTATAGTGTGTGTGTGTTTATTTTGTTTTATTTTTCTTGTATACACTGCCTTACTACTTTTATGTACTTCTTTATCAAAGATTGCTTGGAAGAGATCGCTGCCAAGCGATAAAGCCGCCATTTGTATGTATATTTCTTCTTCTCATGTATCTTACGTGTTGTATTTCTGTTAATGTGTATACAATAAAGTGTGTAAATAAATAAATTAATAAATAGTACAAAAGCGCCGCTTCCACTTGAAACTGTTCCACTTTAAATAGGTTACAATAAAAAGGTTTTAATCCGTTAAACGATCGATAATACTATCATAAACCAATACTAGGAACGTGTTATGATATCGCAAGGTGTACACTTCCGCTTGTCAAAAACAGGATGTACCGACGTTGCAAACAGGAGGTCGATGACCCCTCTCTGTATACAGGGTGAAAAAAAAACTTGATTACGAAAACTGAAGCTGTAGATTATCCTAGCTGTTACTCGCGACTTCGTCCCCGTTGATTTGTTTTTCCATTATTTCTTCGCTCCTATTAGTCGCAGAGTGTTGTTATGTTGCCTAAAGCCTTCCTCGATAAATCGAACCAGTAGTTCCTGAGATTAGCGCGTTCAAACAAACTCTTCAGCCTTTATATTATTAGTATAGATGTCCAATTATAGCACTAGGGAAGATGCTGCATGTAGTGCCAGAAATAGAGATTTTTTAATATGAATTTCAGACAAAAGCTTGTTTTTTTTATGTTCACTTTGAAACACCTGTAATCGACTAGTAAAAGAGAACGTGTATTAACTTATGATTTACTTTTTTTAGTTAGTTAACTTACTTACTTTAGTTAATTTCTAGCTACGATAACTCGGTTAATTTTTATTTAAGCCAAATAATGATGTATATCATTTTATGTTCTACAACTTTCATATAAGGTATTTTTTTTTCTAGTACTTACTGTTTCCCAAAATTAAAAAAAAAACAGTTTTGCCAATTACCTTGTATATAGGCTTTAAAAATAACCTTGATAAAATTGAAATCCAATTGTTTAAGGTATCAGAATCATTGTCTGTATGCAACCTTCAAATTTTCGATGATATAATACAAGAAAATCTATACATATAATAAAAACGTAACGAGTCGCTGTCTGTACATGGAAGATATATACGAAAAAATATTATAGGAGACCTTTATTAAACCAATAGAATCCAAAACAATGATTTTTTGAATTTTTGTCTGTTTGTTTGTGCACGCTAATCTCAGAAACGCCTTATCCTATCTAGATGGGGTTTTCAGTTATATATTGTGGTAAGCTTAGCTTAACATTTAGTATTTAGTTCATGTCAATCGGTTGATAAATAAACAAGTTATGGCAATTTAAAGAATCACGTTGAACTTGCTGCTCAAAGTCACGTTTCTACGCGGGCGAAGTCGCGGGCACAGCTAGTACTACTAATACTAATAAAATAAACTAATAAAGTTATTTTCTACACTCTGTATATAGAATATAGATGTTATGCAACAATTTATTTTTGAGATTACATTATCTGACTAGACTGTGAACCGAAAATAGATACTTGGCGTCGATGAAGTTAGTTGGTTTGTTTGTTTGTTTGTTTTCTAATGTTTTAGACTTGAGTTCCTACTTATTTATGTAAAACTAGCTTTTGCCCGCGACTCCCCCCGATTATTTATTTATTTAATTAATTTTAATATTACAAATAAGCCGTGGCCCGCGGTTTTGCCCGCATTATGCATGTAATATACACATAAAGCTGCCTTAAGAATCTCTATCTATTAAAAAAACCGATGCGTAGTATAAAAGACCATTTTATCTATACTAATCTATAAAGCTGAAGAGTTTGTTTGTTTGAACGCGCTAATATCAGGATCTACTGGTTCGAATTGAAAAATTCTTTTTTTATTGAATTGACTATTTATCGAGGAAGGCTTTAGGCTACATAACATCACGCTGCGACTAATAGGAGCGAAGATATAATGGAAAATATGGAAAAAACGGGGAAAATTATTTATCTTTGAGGGCTTCCTTTGCGTGCGCTGCGAAAACGGTTCAAAATACAAAAATAATATGTATGAAAGAATTATTCCTCTTTAAATGATCTAAAAAAAAGTCCGCGACAGTATATGTCTATCTTCTAAGATTGACTCACTATAACATAATAATAGAAATAGATCCGACGGGGACGAGGTCGCGAGCAACAGCTAGTTTAAAAATAAAACTCAAATTAATTAAGTGTTAAATGACAATATTTATATAATTGTTTACAAAAATATAGTAGCAATTCTACAAGTAACCAGCAAAGTAAACTTGATCGATCTATATAAGCGAATTCACGGTCGCACGTTGTGCAATGTAACCCTGTGAAGCCTTACTGTGCACTCTGTAGGTTATAGGAAGGAAAATATATTGACTATAGGTCGCTTCATTCATGTTTAGCGCTGGACGAGAATAGCTGAGCATCGGTAGAATCACGCTTGTAATTGACGTATTGGTGCGAGAAAGACAACACGACTGGGACAACCAATCAACGCTCGCGGACCCGACGACGATCACGCGCCGTCCCCTCGAAACCTTATTTTTGACTTCTGCGCAGGTTTTGTTCAGCGCTAAAGTTACGTGACGCTACTTATACATATTACCTTAAAAATATATAAATAAAAAAATACCTATTTACGAAACAGACACACCGATAAAAGCCGATCGTTATCAACAATATGATAAACGTCGTTATCTTTTACTGCCTCGGACGCGTCCGAATAACATATCAAATACTAGGTTTTTACCCGTCTTCGCTCGCATTGAATGCAATAAAAAATATCAGAAATAAGTCTATGTTCATTCCGATACCTCCAAGAATATCGGTATAAAATTTCACTAAGATCGGTCTAGTAGTTTTTACGTGCAACGGTGCAAGCGTAAAAACGTCCCTTCT
Organism: Eurema hecabe; assembly: GCA_026213755.1. Classification (NCBI taxonomy): domain Eukaryota; kingdom Metazoa; phylum Arthropoda; class Insecta; order Lepidoptera; family Pieridae; genus Terias; species Terias hecabe. The sequence goes on along the minus strand of JADANM010006970.1, from coordinate 190,179 downwards.
CTCACATTAATAATATTAGTAAAGACTAGCCGTGCCCTCGATTTTACTAGCATAATTTCCGTTCCCGCTTCATCACCGGAATTGAACGTATCCTATGTGTTATTTCATCCAAATCAATACAGTAGTTTTTGCGTGAAAGACCAACAAACATTATTACATACATCATCGCGTTTATAATATTAGTGGGATATATTTAATTTACTATTTTTAATTACTGTATTCCATTACCGTTGTTCCTTATTAAATTGTCACCTTTTGCCTTTACCATATTAAGCAACTGACAGATGGTTTGCCACTTATCAAATACCTTAAATCTGTAATTAATAAGTTTTTTTTTTATTAAAAATGTTAGATTCAATAATTACTTCATTTCTAATGGTATTAAGTTGGCTGGCATCTGTCAAGTTTGCTCATATTTTATCAATTTGTAACAAATGATTTTTTAAAAAAAGTAGTGTATGAGTTTCTTTGCCTGTATTCTTCTCATACACCTTTGTAACAGGCCTTTACTGTAATACCCTTTGGAAACAGGCGTTTATAGATTGAAACAGACAGACGGCAAAATTATTTTATATTTTTTTGCAATAACGTAATGCTTTGGACAAAGCAGATTGTGTGGCTGCAACGACATGTCTGTATTGATCTATATTTTTAGTTTTGACGTTCATAAATATCACAAGGTGATTTAAGTGAATAAATTATTTTCATTTCATTTCATTTCATTTCATGTATAATTATTAAACAATTTTTCCTGTTACACTGAAATGGACCAAATTTTTTGAGAAACAAACAAACATGCAAAAAAATAATCATCGATTCGACAAACTCCCCCCTTCTTTTTAAAGTCGGTTAAAAATCGTTACCGTTCCACAGTCACAATACAGTAAACACTTCACACAACTTACTGTACAGTACATGCACAGTGTTTGATAACAACTGATAAGCGGCCGTTATCGGGATTCGTTGCGTCGTTACGTCGCCGCTACACGTTGCAACAACATTGCATAACGCTCGAATTGTTCATGCATTTATGTGTAATAAAATTTTATGTAACCCTAGCTGTTGCCTGCGACTCCGCCAGCGTGGATTTTCATACAAACTTTCATCCCCTATTTTATCCCCTTGAGGGTAGAATTGATCAAAATCCTTTCTTAGCGGATGCCTACGTCATAACATCTACCTGCATGGCAAATTACAGCCCGATCCGTCCAGTGGTTTGGGCTGTGCGTTGATAGATCACTATGTCAGTCAGTCACCTTTGAATTATATATATTTAGATTGCATTTATAATATAACTATTATGCGGACTTCAAGCACTCACGTAATTTCCATTCCCGGGGCAATACCGGGGTAAAAATTACCCTATGTGTCAATCCGGGGTCTAATCTACCTGCATGCCAAACAATTTATAAGTTTTTGCGTGAAAGAAAATAAGAACATACAATTGTAAATATAAACAACGGCTATTGTGATATTTATACATAAAAATTTTCATAAACACATACCTATACATTTTAGTCACCTTTTTGCGACGATTAATTATGCCTTTACAAAAACAATCCTAACATTTTTAACGCGAAAATTTGTGAGAATGTATGTCTAGATTTGTTTGTTATTCTTACGCAAGACGGCTGTACCAATTTAGTTTAAATTTGGCATGTAAATAGGTGACTGGATTAACACATAAGTTACTTTATTTATATCCCGGTATAACGGGAACTACGCGAGTAGAACCGCAGGGAACGGCTAGTATTTACTAATTTGAGCGGTAACAAACCTTTAGGCTATGACTATAAAAACAAAAGAAACATTACACGTATTACTTCGATACACACACATACACACACAAACACACACACACACACACACATATATACACACATACTCTCACATATACACATACGACAGTTAAACCACGTGATATTCAGTAGATACAGATGCCCTTGAAACACTGCTATAACGAATAACGATAGAACCTTATCTCGCATCTACACACGAAGTTAAACGTTCACGACTCGATACAGCCTTTACTTGTATTCATTTATATCTATACTAATATAAAAAGCTGACGAGTTTGTTTGTTTGTTTGAACGCGCTAATCTCAGGAACTACTGGTTCGAATTGAAAAATTATTTTTTTATTGAATAAACGATTTATCGAGGAAGGCTTTAGGCTACACAACATCACGCGACTAATAGGAGCGAAGATATAATGGAAAAAGAAACCGACGGGGACGAAGTCGCGAGCAACGGCTAGTGTATGTATAAATTACATTATATCTATTGCAAGCTAAAAACTAAATTCTTCCGTATACGAAAATGCTAAGTCAAAGCCATAGATCTCTTTATTCAACTAGGATACAAATTTTACTTATAATTAATCAAACATCAAGCGAAAGCACTACTTAGTACTTTTGAGAGTGCTCGATATATGAATAAAGATGCATGCAACGTTAAGCATTATGCCGCATAATGCGCTCTAGTGCTTGAATTGGAAAACTCTGCTAGATTCTAGATATTTAAAAAATGTTGAAATTGACAGTTTTAAAGTCTTCTTCGCCTTCCAAACCGGTAGTACATAATTGTTACGTAACGCCATGACGATTCAAGTGTTACTATATGTAGCCTAGTTGAATAAATAATGACTTTGAAAAATAAAATACATTTTATACAAAAACATGTGCTACGATCACACTTA
>JADANM010006970.1:91251-103211 GCA_026213755.1 Eurema hecabe | reverse complement strand
TACGAAGGTTTATAAATTTCCTAGGAAATTTATAAATTTGCTGTTCTTGTTATCTTCCGGTGACATATATATATACCTTACAATCTTACTGATAAGTGATAAGTGATAACTAACTGTAGTTATAGATTCCATTGCAATACCGGGATAGAAACTATCCTATGTATTAAACCAGGGTCTAAGCTACCTCCATGCCAAATATCATCCAAATCAATTCAGCAGTTTTTGCGTAATAGAGCAACAAACATACTGACATGATTACAAACTTTCCCGTTTAATGTTAGTAAGGTACAATGTAAATCATAATCACACGTACGGGAATCGAATCCACGTCCAACGGAATTAAACGCGTTAAATGATAAAATGTTATCAATTTTAAAACAATTTAAAAACAATTGAATTTAATCTCTATTTCCTTTGATTAGGAGTTGTTTTCGCATAGCTATAGTTATAGCATTTAATTTGTATGGTTATTGTATTGGAGTCCATTTTGTTAGAGGTAAGGTTTAAAGTCGTTTGGCGATGGTGAAGTTATTTTTGTTTGTTGTGAGAATTTTGACCACTTCGTGTGTGGTCCAGTGGTAGGGAAAGACACTCTACTTGGATTTAATTTAGTTTTGTGGATCGATTTTGAGATGTGAATGTTTGGTTTTTGGTGTGACGATTTTCTCTTGTTTTTCTCTAGTAATTTAATCATTAGGTAGTGTAATAAGAAGTCGTTTTCTTCTGTCTGTCCCTGTGTTTAAGTCTTTAAAACTACGCCACTGATTTTCGTGCGATTTTTTTATTAAATAGAGTGGAAGAGGAAGGGTTACGTGTATAATTGCGGGTAATACTGCGAGCGCGGCTAGTCTTTAATATAATGAAATCGTTAAATGTGATGCCAAGTGTTTTGATTTTTGCTATGAAATCTATACTTATATACTAATATATAAAGCTGAAGAGTTTGTTTGTTTGAACGCGCTAATCTCAGGAACTACTGGTTCGAATAAAAAAAATCTTTTTTTATTGAATAGACAATTTATCGAGGAAGGCTTTAGGCGACATAACATCTCGCTGCGACTAATAGGAGCGAAGATATAATGGAAAATGTGGAAAAAACGGGAGAAATTATTCATACTTGACGGCTTCCGGTGCGTGCGCTGCGAAAACGGTCCAAGATACAAAAAAAATATGTATGAAAGAATTATGGAGTATAAGGAGAAGGGGATGTAGGATTTTTTTAAGTGGATGAAGTAAGATGGTACTACCCTCCCACAAAAACAATGACATCATCTAAAAATCTTCACATCTTGATAAATAATTATAGCCTATATTAATTATATTATACTAACAAAAAATGAAAAAAATAGCTATGTCTGTTGGATCAATACATTATTCATATTATATCGACGATTGACTTACAAGGCATAATAGCGTTATTCACTATATTATTAAATGCAGTGTATAGGTATAAAAATATATACATACATACACATATAATAGACTTTTTGTTAATTATCCTCATTACTACGAGTTATTTGAGGAATTTAGCGCTAAAATTAATTAGTTATGATCGTGTTAAGGATAATTAAATCGGTAATTTAATTTGATAAATTTTTTTTTCACTTTTTTAAAAGACTATTTGTGTCCCACGGTTTTGCCGTCTTAATGTTTTAGATGTTTTTTTTTAATAAACAAATTATTCGTTGTAAACTGCTTTATACTTACCATCTATCTATTTTACACATTCCTCGTAGGTGCTAGGTGTTTCGAGCTAGGTACTAGGTGCTGGTGGTAAGTGATAAGTTGTTGATTTTTGGTGGTAGGTGGTATATTGAGCATCATCTACGCAGTATAACCAGGAGTATGGGTGGCGTCATTTATGTTTAGCGCTGGACGAGAATAGCTGCGCATCGGTGGAATCACGCTCGTAATTGATGTATTGCTGCGAGAAAAACAACACGAGTGGGACAACCAATCAACGCTCGCACACCCGACGATCACGCGCTCCGCGCGCCGCGTCGTTACCTCAATACCTTACTTTTGACTTCTTCGCATGTTTCGTTCAGCGCTAAAGATTCGTGACGCGACCTATACATGTTAGATGGTAGATTTCAGTGTCGCTGGTGGTTAGGTTTTTTGTGGTAAGTGTTTAGGTAGTAGACTGTAACTGATAGGTGGTAATGAGTAGGTATTAGGTCCTAAGCGCTAGGTGCTAGGTGCTAAGTATTAGGTGGTACCATCTAAGGAAGGTGGTAGGTGACAAGTAAAGCATCATCTCCGCAGTATAAGCAGTAATAGATGGTGTTAAGTGATGTTGTTAGGTAATAGGTGCTATATCCTAGGTGGCTAGGTGCTAGGTACTAAATTTAAGGCTCTACTTACTTGCCTCTACCAAGATGGCAAGTAGAGCAACATTCACAAAGTATAACCGGTTGGCATTAACGCGGTTTTCTTAACCGCAGTTTCGCTGTGCTTATTACAATTATTTATTGGCTATTGGTTTGTGTAAATTTAGCTCGATTACCCGGTTTTGTCTGCAAATTCATGTTAAATCTATACTGTTAAGAAAAGCTGAAGTCAAAGTCGATTAATATAGGGTTTTATCTACTTACTGATAAGTCGCCTAATGCCCAGTATTTTTAATAGTTTTTTTAGTTATATTATATTTTTCGATATGTAATTTTGCGGACAGTAAATGATTTTTTATAGCTACATATAGTAACACTTAAATCGTCATGGTATTACAAAACATTTACCACCGGTTCGGAAGGCAGCTTCTACAGAGAAGAACCGGCGAGAGACTCTGATAGTTGCTCTTTTTAAATAAATAGGTACAATAGTAATTAATGTTCTTAGTATACTGGGATATAAAGATGTGAAGTTTGTTTGTTTGTATGAGCTTATATCGGGAACAACGTTTTTTTATAGTGGGTAATATTTAAGAAATTTACGAAATAATATACTATTAATAGCTATTCATACTAATATTATAAGAGTGAAAGTTTTGTACATATATAATTACTAGCTGTATCCCGCGACTCCGTCCGCGTGAACTTTCATATAAACTTTGACCCCACCTTCCCCTCTTTTAACCTTCGTTTTTCCAGTTAAAAAGTAGCCTATGTTTTATCTCAGGCTCTAGACCATCTGTGTACCAAATTTCATTACAATCGTTTCAGCGGCTTAGCCGTGAAAGCCTAAATTATAAAAAGTTTCAACCCCTCGCGCAACCTTTTGGGGGTTGAATAAAAAAAAGTAGCCTATGTCTTTCCCCAGGCCTTCGTTCTAATCGGTTCAGTAGTTTTAGCGTGATGGAAAGACAGACAGACAGAGTTACTTTCGCATTTTTAATATTAGTATGAATTTTCGAAGCCGGAATAAACTTTAACAATGACTTATTTCAAAAATTAATAAATTGAAATCACCTTATTGAATATAATAAACTAAGACAAATATTAACAGACATATATATTTAAGATTTATTATTAATATGTTTGTACAAATTAATAAATTATAACAATCATAAAAGATATTGTTTGAACAAATGTTGATATTATGTTACTATGTTCGTAATTCGTATATAGTAAACAAGCTGCATACCGCGGTTTTACCCGTATAGTTTTCGTTCCCGGGGCAATACCGGGATAAAAAGTATCTCATCTGTTAACCCAGGGTCTAATCTACCCGCATGGCAAACTTCAGCCAAATCCGTTCAGTAGTTTTTGCGTAAAAGAGCAACAAACATACTTACATTGATGCTAACAAACTATCGCGTTTATTAAAAGACTAGCTAGCTATTGCCCGCGACTCCGTCCTCGTGGAATTTAATATAAACTTTGACCTTTTAACTCTTTTTTCCAGTAAAAATGTAGCCTTTATCTTTTCAACCGACTTCAATAAAAGGAGGAGGTTCTTAATTCGATATGTATGTTTTTTCTATGTTTGTTACGCAATAACTCCGCCAATTACGAACCGATTTGAACAAATCTTTTTTCGGCGTATAGGTAATACGTCAAGGGTGGAACCATTTAAATTTAATAATAAAAAAACAACCCCCCAGGGTTGAAAATTAGGTATGAGACTTTTTACGCAATATCTCCGCGGATTATAGAGAAGAAGAGTTTATTTAATTATGTTTTCAATTATTGTAATAATTTATTTATATGCTAATATTAGTTCGACCTTGTCGATTGACATATTTATTACTTGCTATGGCTTTACCGCGACTTCGTCTGTCTAGAATAATAAATAAGAAACTAATATTAAAAATAATATTATAAAAAATATTTATTTACGTTTGTATTGGTTTATTTAAGGACAACCAGTAATTGCTTACTCTAAAACATATACAAAGAAAAAACAAAAACACAATTTTAAAATGGTTTAGGCTTACATATGTAGGTACATGTATATTTAATAATAGAACTAATTATAATTTTTTTTTTCACCACAAATTACATTAGATCTTACAATCATAACTTAAGAACAAAAATAATGATATTGAAATTATTCTAATTCGAAAAAAATGTCAACAGATGGCGTGACCAGCTACTCAAAATGGCTGCGGTGTCCTCCGCGCACATCGATCGAATCAAGGTCCAAGACCACAGCGATGATGAGCACGAACCCTTCTCACCCCGCGAGGCCAGCCCTGACCCCGAAGAGGAACCACAACAAATACACTCATCCCCCTTCTCCATCCACAACGTCCTCAAGAAAGAACGGGACAGCCATAGCCCGGAGAACGTCTTCTCCACAGACAAGCTCCTTCAAAGCACGCCGAACTACGAAGAAAATTCTAGAAACTCCGAAAGCGTCAGTCCGAGATTGGACGATGAAAACGCTACAGAGATCAGCGTCGATGATAACTCCTGCTGTAGCGATGACACAGTACTATCTGTCGGTAACGAGGCCCCAGTTAACTACGACAAACCGGACAACCAACTGACATCCTTCAAACACATACAAACACACCTAAACGCCATATCACAGCTTAGTCAGAACTTAAACATGACCCAACCGCTGCTGTTACGGCCTAACCCCATTAATCCAAACCCTCTCATGTTCCTGAACCAACCGTTCTTCCAAAACTCGATAATGAGTCCTGATCTCAAAGCAGTTCCGCGTCCTCAAAACTTTAGTCCACAATTCAGCGGGTTTCGTCGTACCCAGGAGTTCTCTAGATCAGACGAAAGACGTTTCCCCAAGTCCCCCGAAGAGTCTGAAGGAGATTTCAACCAGAGTTTGAAGTTTAGCATAGACAATATTTTGAAAGCGGATTTCGGGAGGCGGATAACAGATCCGTTGAATAAGAGAAAGAGTGTTAAAGCTAGGTTCGAGGGGAAGAAAGAGACTCCCGTTCAGAAGATTGAAGAGGGTAGAGTGCCTGAAGTGAAGACCAGTGATAAGGTGGCGATAGATTTGTCCAAAGCTGATGATGCAGCCAGTAACTCGGCGTCAAGTACTGGTGAGTCCATCTTCATTTATACATATAAAAATGAATCCCTTTTTCCCTTAATTATCACGAGTGAATAGCTGAACCGATTTCAGTAATTCTTTTTTACAATATTCCCACGATTTTTCTACTTTAGAACCATCCCAGATCCAGATCTTCCAGAGAATCGTTGGGCCAGCTAGTCTATCATATAAAAACGTGTTGCCAAATGCATAATTCGATACCTGAAACGATTTTGAAAAATCTTGTTCCAGAATATTCCTTAAAGTAGGTGTGAGGATGGATCGTACGTTGAGTAATATAGGAATATGAATTATTATCCCCGTTTTTTTTTGGGACATTTTTCGTTAATGTTTCGTTCCTATTGGTCACAGCTTGATGTTTTAAGATGTGCAGCTCGTTTAAACAATCTTTTTAGCTTTACATATTAGTATTGAAGTATATTATAGGCTTAGGCATTGAGGACGAGAGTGGCGGCTTTTGTGGTCATGGCTCCGTAGGTCACGAAACGCTCTTTTGACCTCACTTTTAGAATCCATGGACAACCCCCTTTACGCTTTCTGGCTCTCCCTTTATAAAAACCGCAATATAAAAAAAATTATATAAAATTTTAGTGTGACTGAATGTTATATTATAACTTTTACTATGTACTACTCTTATGGGTTTCTTGTTGCCTATTAAAGAATACTATTATTATTGTTATTATATTAGCGCAGATAGATTATGCATTTAATAAATTGAGATGTAAACTATCCTACTTTTAAGTTGGATCAAAGTGCACACGGTGCAAATTTAATTTAAAATCGAATCGGTAGTTTAAGCGTCAATCGCGGACAAACAACATGACATGTTATTTATGTATATTAAGATATGTATTTCATACATTAAATATTAATATTGCAGGTACAACGAGTGGCGAGGGGCCAATGGTTTGGCCTGCTTGGGTCTACTGTACGAGGTACAGCGACCGACCCAGCTCTGGTGAGTATTGTCTTATCATAACTTAGCTTTGCCGTGGTTTTACCCGCGTAGTGGCAATACCGGGATAAATAATTATATAAATAAATATTTTAGGACATTTATTCATTCATGGCAACTAGGTAACTTATAATAATAATTCTTCATACATATTTTTTTGGTATGTTGAACCGTTTTCGTAGCGCACGCAACGGAAGCCCTCAAATAGGAATAAGTTTCACCGTTCTTTCCACATTTTCCATTATATCTTCGCTCCTATTATAGTCGCAGCGTGATTTTATTTAGCCTAAAGTCTTCCTCGATAAATGGTCTATTCAATAAAATAATTTTTCAATTCGAACCAGGAGTTCGTGAGATTAGCCCGTTCAAACAAACAAACAAACTCTTCAGCTTTATAATATTAGTATAGATTACTAGCGAACCCGCGCCCACTTCGTTGGGCATAATGTTAATAATTCTTTACGGTTTTTTACTCAGCAATAACGTGGTGAATGAGAGTGACTTTCTATTGGTGAATCATACTCGTGGATATATTCTGTCCCAAAATTAATACATTCATCACTGTCATTAAAGGCATCCTCCATCGTAGGTTAAGTGCCGGTCCCTGTGGCCTGGGTCGCTATACCTAGATGAATTGACCCACCCTCATTGTTAGCTGGTGTCGAGGAACTTCTTTCCTTTAACTATGTTCACTATTTTAACATTAATTTTGCAGTGTGCACATAGTGTTACGTTAAAATCCAGTTGAGATCTCTTAGTTTTAAGTTTACTTTTGTAAAGATTTTAATGTGTTTTGTGGATCAAACCAAATAAATAAAATAAATTTTTTTAAGATCGGTTCAGTAGATCCCGAGATAACCCCTTACGATTTAACAAACACACAAACTTTACTTCTTTATAATATTAGTATAGATTAGCATGTATTTCTATCACAAAGATAAACAATTTCATTCAATAAACAACCATTACGGGTTAACAAATAGCCCCAACATTGAGCTTGTTTAAAAATATGTTACATCATCCCTTATCGGTAACAACACTCTCTATTAAAGGGTCGTAAAATTCACCCTACAATTTGATAAGTGCTCTCGGGGGTGGCAACCCTCAATGGTCCACAGACAAGCTTTGTACCCGAGATTGGGCAAGGCGTAAAAGTGATTTAATATAATCTGTGGTACTCAGATATGATTCGTTAATTTTGGGTCATTAATTTTTGTAACCGATTGCGGTGAAGCGAGGTGGGGTAATGTTTTTGTAGTGTAGTTTAATAAATTCGTTATAACAAATATTAGGTAACGCTTATACAGTGTGTTATATTTATATTTATTCATATGTTACAAAAAAAGAGTCTGATCCGAATACCTCTTACTATATACGTCCGGTAGTAGGTTCTTATTTTGTTATCATTTTAAAAAAAATAAAATTATTAAAATTTTCAAAACAAAAAATTAAAGTAAGTAATAAAATTGCAAAACCTAAATAACAACACCGTCTATAGCTAGCTATAGGGTCTATAGGTTCTACGATACATGAGTTGCCAGCATTTGTAAATTCCCTTGAATTTGTAAAAAAATTGTCAATAAAAAACAATCTTTAAAACTTAATTATTATTTTTAGATACGGATTTTTTATTTTATTTAATTTGAAATAGTTTTTAAATAGAGATATTACCCTTCAGGATCGGACACATGTGTTGTAGCACACTGTACAAGTTACAAAAATATAAAAAATATTATTGACGTTATGCCCAACAAAGTGGGCACGGGTTAACTAGTCTTTATATATTTTCATAGAAGTGTATATCGGACGAAAAGAATAATCAAGATAGTTAAAACTATTTCAACATGAGTTAATTAGTCGAACCTCCTTGGTTTATTACAATGTTTAAATTCAAACTTAAAAGAATTATGTGGTATTTGTCAGTTGCTATAAAAACGTCAGCATTGTGAAAATTGTGATATTGGATTATTTGTATTGAGGAAGATTATACGCCGTTATTATGATACTCTGAAGTTTAACTTAGAACCTAAGATGGAGTCATCATTAAACAAACAATCACTACCTCGGCATCACTACAACTACTACGAGGTCACTCTCTGCGACATGTATATATATAGACAAGTCAAATATAGATTTGAAGATAGAAAGATATATTCACCTTTCGCTGTCACTTTGACTAAAGTTCAATGTTTTCTCGAAATAAAAACTTAACTAAGCGTCAGCATACGCTTCTGAATATTTAATCAAGAAAAGACAGGGGATAGAAGTATAGTTAATTTAATGAAATGAACGCGTAGTGAAACCAATCGCATTTAACTTGAAGCGTGTAACAGTGATGTGCCGGTAAATATTTATACGGAGGGGAGTAAAAATTTGTGAGCTAGTGATGTACGAATGGTTGTCGATATCGATTATCTTATCTACTTTTGTATGTGCGAAAATCTTTAAAGATATACGGAGGGATGGATGTAATATTTTTTTATGGGCTAGTTTTTATAAATTATTGTAAAAAGCCTGAATGAAACGTATTTTATTTTATTTATTATTTTATTTAATATTAAAAAGAGTGTAGTGTGTGTAGCTGTATCCCGGAAAATAAATTGTATAGTTGCCTCAAGAAAAACCTAGCTTATGTGTTAATTTATGGTGTCAGCTAACTTTATACCGAATTTGATTAAAATCGCTCCAGCCGATTAGACGTCAAGAAGTACAAACATACATACATATTCAAAACCACATACGTACCACACGTAATAGTTGCCTTAATTTTGAGATAAGTATTTTAAATTTGTAATATTAATAAATCTTTTCATCCTGTTCCTTTTTCAATTCCTAAAATAGCTGGCAACTCATTCGTGATATGAAATAAATAATACGCGGTATGTCAAACATGACACTTCGCATTGGAACCACAGATAAAAATTGGGTGAAATGTTTCATTTCAATTAAAAATAAAATAAAAATTGACTCATTATCTATGAAGCATAGACAATGTTATTGACACGGCTAAGTTACAAAAAGTAAGTTAAAGCACCGGACTTGACCATGATTAAGTAACAATAACGACGGCAAGCCTCATTAACCGACGCGGTTAACGACTAACTTCTTGTTAGTTAAACCATTAATGCCTTATTCGTTCTTCCCGCGGTTTTCTCTGAGAAATTGAGCGGTAATTACTTTATTTTTCTATTGAAACTATTTATTGTTAAGTTAGGTCACTTTGTCAAAAAATTGTGTCATTTAAATTGTGTATCTTTTCCTTTATACAATAAATAAATAAAATAGAAAAAAGGTCTGTACGTGTATTTTCCCTACATAGTATAAAACTAGGTCGCATTTTCTTGAATGCGTTGAATTGTGTTCGTAATTGACGTATTGGTGCTCAAAGACAACACAACAGGGACAACCAATCAACGCTCGTGCACCCGACGATCACGCGCCCCGCGCGCCGCGCCGCTACCTCGATACCTTATTTTTGACTTCTGCGCAGGTTTCGTTCAGCGCTAAAGATTCGTGACGCGAACTATACCTTTGTAGAACTTTTGTAATTCTAACTGGTCGTTTCAGAGATGAACGTCTTCAAACAAACACACTTTAGCTGTATTTTTTTTTATTCTATGAAGTGGTGAGACGAGCTGGCTGTCCTAATGGTAAGAGAAACGCCAGCCCGTAACCAATGTAGAGCTACCCGGAACTTTGCACCGGGCAGGGGTGCACTACATCGACGCTCCCCACTTTGAGACATATTACTAAAAGATCGACAAAAAATGTCATACAGCTGATTGCTGTAACATATATAATATAGTACGTTGAGAAATATTTTTATTACTTACAAATTAGCTGACCCGTGCCCACTTCGTTGGGCTTAATGTTAATTATCCGTTTTGGTTTCTTATATAGCCTATGACACTCAGCATTAAAATTGCTTTCTATTATTGAAAGAATTTTTAAAATCCGTTCAGTAGATCCCGAGATTACCCCTTACAATTTAACAAATAAACTTTACTTCTTTATAATATTAGTATAAATTATACATACACCTTCGAAAATCGGTAGCGTATTTTCAAAGATTTAAGAATACATAAGGACAGACATATGAAAGCGACTTAGTTTTTTACTATGTAATGTAGGTAAGTTGATATTTAATTAATATATGCACATATAAGTACATAATATTTGTAAGTTTTTTCGAATGAGGTATACATAGTTTTTATATTGAAATAAGAAATACATATTTTAAGGTTGTGCGTTAAAAAATGTTATTGTTAAGTTAGTTTAATTGAACCTTTAAAGGCTTAAAGTATAATAAGATAAGTTCCAAAGAATACGATTTTTATTTAATTCGTCTTTTTTATTCATAATGTTAATTAAATGAGTAATATTTTAGTAGTAAAAAAAACATCGATATTTCCCATCACTAATTTAACATATGTTCTCGCGGTTCATGAAATATGCAATGACGGCGCATCCCTCTGTACTCTGTGCTCAATGATTATTTATCTGTGCGTGGGTTTTGGCGGGAACTCAATGACAGATGTCAAAGTTTTAGTAATATTATTAAATCAATTAATTAATTCAAATGTAAAAGTTAGCTGGAAAGGTTGCTGTTAGATTTTATAAAAACAATTTTTCTTAGTTTATTTGTGTAGATTTTTACAAATGAAAATTTTTACAAAAAAAAACAAATTTCTGAACGTATTTACTACGAACTACGATATCTTTTTATTTCTTACTATTTGTCTTACAATTAGGATACCTAAAAAACCACTAAACCGATTGTAATGAAATTTGGTACACAGATCTAGACCGGCTCTAGACCGCCCGAGATAAAACATAGGCTACTTTTTAACTGAAAAAAAGGGTTATAAGGGGGGGGAGGTCAAAGTTTATATGAAAGTCCACGCGGACAGAGTCGTGGACACCAGTTGTATTATGACAAAATATCGAAATTTATTATTTTTATATGTTTTGCCATGTAGCTGAGATTTTACATACAATTGAATTAATTATGTTACCTACTAGCTGTTGCTCGCGACTTCGTCCCCGTCGGATCTATTTTTATTATTATGTTATAGTGAGTCAATCTTAGAAGATAGACATATACTGTTGCGAACTTTTTTTTAGATCATTTAAAGAGGAATAATTCTTTTATACATATTATTTTTGTATCTTGAACCGTTTTCGCAGCGCACGCAAAGGAAGCCCTCAAAGATGAATAATTTTCCCCGTTTTTTTCATATTTTCCATTATATCTTCGCTCTTATTAGTCGCAGCGTGATGTTATGTAGCTTAAAGCCTTCCACGATAAATGGTCAATTCAATAAAAAAAGAATTTTGCAATTCCAACCAGTAGATCCTGAGATTAGCGCGTTCAAACAAACAAACAAACAAACAAACAAACAAACAAACTCTTCAGCTTTATATATTAGTATAGATATCATATACAGATAATGGTATAATCTTTCTCATAGTAAAATCGCTCGATTAACATATGTTTTCGCGGTTCATAAAATATGCAATGACAACGCATGAGCATCCCTTCGTG
>JADANM010006970.1:59901-74185 GCA_026213755.1 Eurema hecabe | reverse complement strand
CAATTATTTTTAACTAGCCACCCACAGACTATAAAAAAGTCACTTAAAAACTCTTTCGAGCTGGCATTATTTCGCGCCAAGCTTAATCTGTTGACAGCGACTATAGCTAATCAATTATCGGAACAACTTAAAAAACATCGAAACAAATTTGTCTACAGACTAATGGGAAACAAAGCGGTTCGTTCAAAATTAACAGACGATTTTAGCTCATGCCTTCAGTAGTTTCGAAAATAACTCGAGACTGTCCCATAAATACGTTCGCGACGACATTAGTTCTACTAATCACGTATTAACCGGGATAAACGGAGCGGCTATCCTGTGCCTGACACTGGATTTGACAGCCGAAGTTGCCGCCAAATTTGCTGTCACCATGACAGCTTATGATTTACGCGTCATGACGAAAATAAATACGCGCCCATTAAGATGAGACGAATAAAAAACGTTTTGAATCAATAAAGTGTAATATAGCCGACCACACATCGCGATGCGGACGGATTAAATACAGAAGTTTGTTTTCATTTGTTTAAAGACTTCCTGATGGTATATCGGTTTATTTTTATGTTCATTAATCGTTTCGCTTAAGTGCTTCCATTTTTAAATTGTTCTAGTTTCTCAAAGGCAGTTAGTTGGGAGTTTGACAAATTATTTGGAGCCGGATTTTACACGGTTCGTCGGAGATAAGTATTTTTTTAATAATGGACGCATTTATAAAGTCTCAGTGAGATAAATTGGGGTCTATCAAGCATCTCGGTTTATCAATCTTAATCTATGCCTTCGTCCACAGATTATACGCTAGCTTTTTTATGATCGTTAAATATTGACGGAGGTCACAAATGCCAAAATTGTATTTTATTACACGCTTAGCTTTATTTAGATATCAAATTAAATTGATGTTTCTGAACGATTGTAGCAACCGAATATTATTTTGAATGCTTTTTGTTTTTTTTAAGCAGAACTGATTTTTAATATGTCAAATTTTGAACGATAGCCTTGTACAGATTAAAAATTTCAAGCAACAACTAAAAATGTAGTTTGCGTTTGATTTTTTGTTCGGATGTGTTAAAATAGTTATTACGTCTGTGTTTCGCGGTAATCAAATTTGCAACGGCGCATCATATGCAATTTGGCGGGAAAAAAAAGCATAGATAAAATTTTATTTTTTAATTCCATCGCAACAGTGATGGAGCGCTGATGTTTATGGTTTTATCTCGAATATAAATCCAGTCATTTGTAAAAGTGATTTATTTGAATAATCATTCATATTCAGCGGAAACTATCAATTATTTTGTTTTTGGAGATCCGTTCTGAAATCGTTTTGTTTATTATTTATGATTTGGTATTGCGTTGTAGATTCGGACTTCGCTATTTATGAAGAAGTAGTGGAGCTTGTACAGCCGACTACAAAACTATATTGACTCATTAAAAATACTGGCAACACCAATTCAGCAAAGAAAAAAAATATTGTAATGTCTAATATAGTTCTGTAGTGAAGTGTTACTGACCTTTAAGTTTTTGGTCAGTTTAAACTCGATATAGCCTATGCTCCTTTTTTTTAGAGTCAAAGGCACCTTCGCAGATTTCCGCGAAACTGCTAGATGCTATGCCTAAGACTTAATGACAGTCGCTGTCAATCGTATTCATTTTTATTCTGTTTCTTTTTAGGGCCTTAGAACATAAAATCTAAGAATAAAAAGAACGTATCCACACTGAAAAATAGTTAACACTTACAGCCACGACTAAAGAAAATAGAAACATGTCCTATCCGTAGAATAAAAACACCTAGAACCGCATTAAGAACGCTCAAAGTAGACAATTTTGTCTTCTTACATACATCGTCGAACTTGGTAAATTTCTTATAGCAGCAACATTATCGGTGGGCTTGTGTGCGTGTCATCGAGTATAAGAACGTGCTGTTAGCACCTACATATATACAATTTCGGCTTCGCTTACAGCGCACTGTTTATTACGGGAATATCAGTCTATGCGTTATACGTCTATGTGTCCTATCAATTTGAATCATCCTTGAATACTAAACGAAAAAATACCAAACTATCTATCAATAATCGAAAGACCATTAGTACAGTGATCAAATGTTTAACCTCTTCGAAGTGAATTCCACGTTAAAAGTGTCTATTAAGCGTCATTACCCGAATCCATAGATATTCAATCGCGCCCGCCATTTTGACGGTAATTTGACAGATGTCAAAATATCGTTTAGCCGCCATGATGGATGAACGCTACCGTTGCGACAATAGTCTAATATGATTCATAGTTAATGGGGATTTATTGGTTGGACTGAACTATCCCTTTTGTTTAATACTAGCTGTGTCCGCGACTTCGCCCGCGTAGTAAAGTGACTTTGGGCAGCATTTTTGAAAATACCTAACCCGCGCCAACAAACGTTCAGCAATTTCGACGTGATTCTTTAAATTGCCATAACTTTTTTATTTATTAACCGATTGACATTAATCAAACACTAAATGTTAAGTGAAGCTTACCACAATATATCATTGAAAACTGCATTTAGATAGGCTAAGCCATTTCTGAGATTAACTTGCACAAACAAACAGACAAACAGACAAAAATTCCAAAAATCATTGTTTTGGGTTCTATTGCGTTAATAAAGGTCTCCTATAATATTTTTTCTCATATATTTCCCATGTATAGACAGCGACTCGTTACGTTTTTATTATATGTATAGACTAGCCGGTTTTACCCGCATTTTTGAATGTATTACATACACACGTAAACCTTATTCTTGAATCACTGTATCTAAAAAAATGGCATGAAAATCGGTTCCGTAGTTTTAAAGATATAAGCTTACATAGGGACAGACAGAACAAAACTAGTTTGTTTTATACTATGTAGTAATAAGGATATTTAGAATTGAAAATTTTTTTATTATTTTTGCCAATTTTTTTCCAAAGATTTTTACGGTGTGGTTAGGTTAAGATGTAAGCGCATATGTATGTATGTTTGTATGTTCAAAAGAACGTCAAAGCTAACATACAATTCTCGATGACTAATAAAAACCCTGTCCGGGCGGTGGTCTTAAAATTAAGCCATCACTCTTGGAGGCTGTATCATAAATACCTCCGAGGACGACGGTATGCGCTCATATTTAAATAAGAAAGATTTTTTAATTGAAACGTCTTTAAAATCGCGCCATAACATACGGGTATAGTACGCGTCATGAAACTTTAGCGCTGAACGAAACCTGCGCAAAAGTCAAAAATAATGTATTGAAGTACCTAGCGGTGCGGCGCGCGGGGCGCGTGATCGTCGGATGCGCGAGCGTTGATTGGTTGTCCCAATCGTGTTGTCTTTGAGCACCAATACGTCAATTACGAGCGCGATTCTACCGATGCGCAGCTATTCTCGTCCAGCGCTAAACATTCGTAACGGTTACTGTACCAGGTTTAAAAAGTGGACCGTAACGAAAAGGTCTATATCATCGTACCTTAATAATTAAAAAACTATTAGTCTTAGAAACAAAAATGTGGTGTGAATATTTCACTTATATAGTCAGCTCGCTGTTACAACAGCGTTAATCTCGTTTTCATTTCAATGTTTTACTCTAAAAGCGATTCGCTAACATAGACGTTTTACGTTAAAACCAACGGCCGTGTGCCCCGGCACAGCCCCACACGATTTTTCTTTGTTTGTTTGTCTGTAACTAGGTTAAATCATTCTTAACAAGACTGGGTATAAATGAGAATAATTTATTAAGACTGAGCTGTTTGTTTATCAGTAGGTTGTATCTCACGAACCGTGATATTCAGATAGATGAAATTTTCACAGATGATGAAAAACTTTTGTCTTAATACTTTCTTAATCCAGGGTCTAATCTAACCTAATCTACTTGTATACCGAACTTCATCCAAATCCATTCAGTAGTTTTCGCGTGAAAAAGCAAACATTCTTACATATTTCGTAAACTTTCGTCTTTATAATATTAGAACAATAAGTAGACAAGAGATTAACCCGTACAAACTAACAAAATTAATCTCTTTATAGATGAACCCTTCAAACCCACTGCATAAAACCATCCAAATGTTTTATAATCCTTATTTTGACAGCGAACTTCAATGGAGATAAAAAACCTCGTTAGAAAGAGATAGGTATACGGTATTGATGCGAGTGCGAGGGAGACAGCTGTACCGCGTTGGGTGGTATTGGATTAGCCGACTAAAGTGTTAAATGTTTGTGGAGTAATTGATAGGGTTAAAGGTTAAAAGAGGGGTTTGGGGGGGGTTATTTAGACCTAATATTAAGAGCAAAAGTTTTGTATGTATGTTATTAAAAATCGTCAATGGAGGGCCGCACTGTTGCTGGGTGTCATAGGCTATATGGAAGGCCGAAAAGGTTAATTAATATTATGCCCAACGAAGTGGGCACGGGTCAGTTAGTATTATATATAATACTAGCTGTGCCCGCGACTTCGCCCGCGTAGAAAAGTGACTTTGGGCAGCATGTTTTAAAATGCCTAACCCGCGCCAACAAACGTTCAGCAAGTTCAACGTGATTCTTTAAATTGTCATTACTTTTTTATTTATTAACCGATTGACATGAATTAAATGCTAAATGTTAAGTTAAGCTTACCACAATATATCATTGAAAACCCCATCTAGATAGGATAAGCCCTTTCTGAGATTAGCGTGCACAAACAAACAGACAAAAATTCCAAAAATCATTGTTTTGGGTTCTATTGCGTTAATAAAGGTCTCCTGTAATATTTTTCTCATGTATCTTCCATGTACAGACAGCGACTCGTTACGTTTTTATTATATGTATAGATGTATACATTATAAGGAATACTCCGGGATACCATCCAAACCCTGACTTCTCCAATCGACGCTTTCCTTACCAACTTATTTTTTTTTTACCTTTTTTCTACAAATAGAAGCAAACCTTACCCGAAATACTCCAGAAACCCATCCAAAGTCTGACTTCTGGAACTGTCGCTTACCCAGTTTTTTCTATGTTCTCATATTTTGCTTTCCAACAATTTGACCTTTGAGTTGGGTGGTGACCATTATAACGGGAACCCATCCAAATCTTGACCTCTGGAACCGAAGCTTACCCAGTTATATCTATAATGTCGTATTTTGTTGGGCAAAAATTACGTTCAATGGTGATCAGAATAAAGACGGTCACCCATCCATATCCTGACTTCTGGAACCGACGCTTACCCACACAGGGTCCTGTATAGGGTATACCAGTATAGTGTAATATATCTATGTATGTTATACCGGCGCCTAATATGACGTGGCTGCCTCCATGGTGGTCTGACCACCCAGTGTGGAACAAAACTGTGGAGTCGAATGCTTATAGAAATATATATTTTAATGAAATATTTAGAACTTATTTTTTTTTTTACTAGACGTGTCCGTGGTTTTACCCGCATGGTTAAACAAACAAACCAAACTCTCTTCGTCATACCAAAATTTAACTAAATACGTCCAGCCGTTTTTGTGTTAAAGAATATCAAGCAAATCTTTATATTTATATTAGTAGGATAGTTGCCTGGAGGAGATTACCTTTGAGTGTTAAAGCTGCCAATTACCACAAGTTATTCTTATGTATAGTGTTTATATCGTGTTATGTGTTATAAAGTGTTAAACAAACCAATTGTTAGTACTTATAAAAGTCAGACTCGTGAACTTAATTAATTAATGTTATGTAATGTAGTGTTGTCTGATATGCGAAGTATTTATTTATAACTATATTTTATAATTAAATTGTTTTATGAATAGAGTCTTATAATATTATTTACAGACACTATTTAATATTAATTGAGCTACGAAAAAACAAAAAAGTTTATTAATAGCCACAGAATTTTATATTCAATTTTCATTAAAATTAAAATATATACAACCTCTTTTACTTTTAAATATATTTTATAAGCTATACAGAAGTTTTACGAAAAAATGTCGACTCCATACATTTTGTCCACGCATGGTACGCTCATGTCACCAAAACATTTCGATATAGATACCACATCTCGTACAAAACACCACCAAACAAAACTCACTCTTACCCCCCTAATAATAAGACTTAAACTCAAAAAAACCCCCTCTTTTCCCATTGAACAAATTTTCATACTTACTCTTGATCGATTTTAAACACTAACTAATAATATACATAGAGTCTATATCCCTTTAATTAAAAACAAAAATACAATTCGTATTTCGAATATCGCATTCTTATTTCAAAAAGGATAAAGTTTAAATTCATTCTATAACCGCCGTTTTTAAATATAGATTTGTAACGGTTTTCTCGAATTTCGTCTTTCTACTTTTAAAATTAGAGTTGAAATTCCCTTGGGTTGCCACTTAATATTTGTGTGAAGTAATTGAGATGTCGTTGTGTTTTTTTGTATGTCTGGTTGTCTGTATAGCTGGATTAATTGTTTTTTTTTTTGTAGGCCATCCTGTTTATTAAGCTTAATGGGTTAAACTACATTTAAAGACTGATAGGGTTAACTGACTTCAAAAAATGTTCAAGGTTTTTTTTAACTTGTTTGATTCTTGTGTTTCATTAAGCAATAATTATGATATTGTTTTTATATTAACCTATTCTCTTCTCTGCTAAAGAACTATTCTCGTACTTCAAGGAATCTGAGAAGTATTATCGAAATCAGTTCAGCCGTTATTGAGTTATGCCCTTAGTGGCATATTTAAATCCTATTGACGATATAAATGCGAAATGTTTGTCGCTCTGTCACGTAAAAACTAAATCGATTTGGCTGAACTTTGCGGGTAGGTAGTATATGTCGCAGAGATTGACGTCGTAGTAGTTGTAGTGATGCCGAGGTGATGATTGTTTGCTTCATGATGGCTCTTTCTTAGGTTCTTAATAAGTAAAACTTCAGAGTATCATAATAACGGCGTATATTCAGCTCGAATACGAATTATCCAATATCATTATTTTCAAAACGCTGACGTTTTTATAGCAGCTGACAAATGCCACACAATTCTTTTAAGTTCGAATTTAAACATTGTAATAAACCAAGGAGGTTCGACTAATTAACTAATATTGCAATAGTTTTAATTATCTTGATTATTCTTTTCGTCTATCTGCTCCGTTGTATATATTCGAAGAAAAAGATTCAACAAGACATATTTTCTTTTTCTTTCTTGGTGAAACGTCAGTGCTGCGTTACTACACTATACTATTTCTTTCTTTCTTTCTTATATATTATGGCATTAGCGTTTAGCTTTTTGCCAATGTCAAGTAAAATCGTCATCAAGTCGTCTTTAGTAGAGTCAGTCAGTCGTTTCGTTCTGCCCTTCGTAAAGTGATAGTGAGCTTTACGAAGAACCTAGACGAATCTTGGAGCAATCGGAACAGCGCTACTAAGCGCTCTCAAATGAATTCTTCATTTCTTGGACACTTATTAGCTAGTTTACTGCATGATACACTATCACAATCATACATTAAATCACTTTATGCACCAAAAAAAGGAATATTCAATCGAGATTACATATAGACGCCGAACCATTCCCGCCAAAACTCCCACTATACTATTTGGTTGTGGCAACACGTGCTTCCAATACCACAGCCAAAAAAGTAATGATATATTTTGACAACTGGCATTAACTATTTTTCTTTAATAATATTCTAAATACTAAAAAAACTCAAATAAATAAAAAGTTCATAGAAGTCGTATGGATTGCAGTTACGAATAAATTAATTTTAATTAATGGAAAAACAGAGTATTCTTATAAAAACGGGAAAGTGATACCGACCATAGAGAATCGGTCAAGCGTGAGATGTACTTGCGGATTGAGGGTTCCGTATATTTACAAACTAGCCGTTATCCATGACTTCGTCTCCATTGATTTACACTATGATGATTAAGCTCAAAATAATAAAAAATTAAAGTTCCTATTTCAATGGAAATTATATTTTTAATTTTATTTTCTTGTTCCAAAAAACTTAATCAACTTTACGACAAAGAAGGTTATAGTTAGTTAGAGGATTGGATCTGTTGGTCTTCACTTTATTTCGTACCATTTGTTCCTGAGATTATCGCGTTCAAACAAACAAACAAACTCAGCTGTATGTTATTAGTATAGATTATAAGTGGTTTTATCCGTGTTAAGATGATAAGTACTTTTAGCTAACGTAAATTAAAATCGTCTTTAAGAACAAATATCTATTTTATTATATCTTTTGACGTACAAACAAACCAACAAAAATATAAGATTGTGAAACAGCACAGCAGCAACAGAAATATAAGGTTGATCCTGTAAGGCTTTCGTTCTTTAATATGATACCCTAAAAATATGCAAATACAAATAATATATGTCTTTTCCTTTTGACAGCTATAGATTTATTATCTATCGTACTAATGAGTTGACATGACGTATAGTCTATGACTGGTGATAAATAAAAAAACACAAAATAATTAATCGAAAATTTGAATATCTTTTTTTTTAAATTCCAAGCGAGCTTTGAAAGTTAAAGAACGAAAATTTTATGCATTCGAGTTTTTTATTAAGTTCTGTTCATTCATATTAAATAAGTAGGTATTTAAGTGTGTGTGTTGTTTGTTTTAGCTAATAATATATTAGTTATTTAATTCTTAAGTTTATATGTCGCTTGAAAATTTTTAAAAATAGTTCGTATTAAATATCCTACTTATACTAAAACGCGAAAGGATGTGTCTTAGTTAGTATGTTTGTTCCTCTCACGCAAAAACTACTTGATAGATTTGACTAAAGTTCGACATGTAGCTAGGTTAGACCCTTTTTTTTTTCGCAGTGGAAAGGCATAAGTGCCTTCGACCCGGGGATGGGGGGTCACCCAGGGATATGTGGGGCTCCCGAACGCTCAACGCCGACGCTAGTCGCCGACGAATCCCTGCGTCCGGTATACCCACCAAAAACACTGCGGATTGCCTTCAGCCGTTTTCCTGAGGGGAGTGTCCCGGATCTTTCTAGCACGGGACACCCCCTCACAGCTAGATTATTCCCTGGATTAGCTCATAGGATACTTTGTATCCTGTTATTGCCCCTGGAACGGGAACTACGCGGTTAAAACCAACATAGTATTAATTAAATCCGTTTAAAACTTAACTAACGATAAATTAACATCAAACTCCAAGAAATCGACTTTAACCAGCCAATCATAGATTCCATAGATTCATAGCGAACATAGACGTATAACGCATAGACTGATAGTCCCTTAAATCGATCCGTAAGTGAAGCCAAGATATATGTAGGTGTTAACAGCACGTTCTTATACTCGATGACACGCACACAACCACACCGATAATGTTGCTGCTATAAAACATTTACCCTATAAGTGTGAAAATGTTGAAATCTATGGAAATAAACGAATTTTGATACTATACATTGCGTCGATGATTTATGTAAGTAGACAAAATTGTCTACTTCAAAATGGCTTCAAGTCGCGTGCTCATACAGCGGCTCTAGGCGTTTCTATTCTATACCTCGTGAATATTTGCATTTAATTGAGGTGCAGATAAAATTCTCGAACAATTAATTTATATGGCATGCCGTTTGTGGCCGCCGACCACTCTTATTACGTATTAACATAATTATACTAATTAATACGGTAAGCGTCGGCCGTCGCGGTCGGCTTTTGGATGGGTTTATTGCTTAATTAAACATTTAGTACTGTTTATTGGATGTTTGTTTTTTATTTGTCTTTTGAAGTTTAATTGGAAACTTGTAAAGGTATATGTATAGTATTATTTAACATTAGCTATGGTTTTACCCGCGTTGTTCCCGTTTCCGGGAGAATACCAGGATATAAAGTATCCTTAGTGTTAATCCAGGGTATCAACTATCTACATATCAAATTTTAACTAAATCAGTCCACCCGTTTTGGTGTGAAAGAATAACGAACATACATCCATACATACATTCTTACAAACCTTCATATTTATAATATTCAAAGTAAAAGTCAAAAGTATCTTTATTCAACTAGTCTACATATAGTAACACTTGAATCGTCACGGTATTACAAAACATTTACCACCGGCTCGGAAGGCAGTTTCTACAGAGAACCGGCAAGAGACTCTGATAGTTGCTCTTTTTTAAATAAGAACATTTTTAGTTATAGTAATAACAGCTAGTAAGCTGTGCCCGCGACTTCGCCCGCGTAGTAAAGTGACTTTGGGCAGCATTTCTGAACATGTTGAAGAGCTTAATCATTTTAACTATTAACACGTATTAATCTAAAGCAAACTATCCTATAATACAAAATATCTATACCGCGCCAACAAACGTTCAGCAAGTTCAACGCGATTCTTTAAAATGCCATAACTTTTTTATTTATCAACCGATTGACATTCAATGTTATGTGAAGCTTACCACAATATATCATTGAAAACCCCATCTAGAAAGGATAAGCCGTTTCTGAGATTAGCGTGCAAAAACAAACAGACAAACAGACAAAAATTCAAAAATTCATTGTTTTGGGTTCTATTGCGTTAATAAAAGTCTCCTGTAATATTTTTTCTCATGCATCTTCCATGTACAGACAGCGACTCGTTACGTTTTTATTATTTGTATAGATTATTAGTAGAATATGACGATGTATGAAAGCTTTCGATCAACGGATTAATATATCTACAATGTTATAGATATACAGTTAGATGACGTCATTCGTCATGTCCGAAACCAGTTCTGACGGTTGACCACCGCCGCGGCCGATCCTAATAAAGATGTTTTAAACGCCCATAAAATGTTAACAATACTATTAAAGCTAACATATATCTTAGGACATATTTCTTTTATTATTTTTTATTATAATTTTTTGCTTATTGACTATATTTGGAGACGATCTGTACGCGTAATATATTGACATATTTAATAAAAAAAAAAGAAATGTTGACACCATCTGTCATGTGACAGTGACAGTTTGATTTTTTTTACCGCCAAAATAAAATATTTCACTCACCGGCCAGTCTTTCATTATAAAATATGTTACGTAGTAGCCGATTTTTTTATTTTAATCGTCGACTTTTTAATAATTAATTAATATAGGTAATTATAGGGTACGCATTCTTATGTAAGTCGAAACAATAAAATTAGTGAAAAATGCCGAAACTCCAAGGATTTTACTTAATGGCCAATTAAAATAACTCTAGGGCTCAGAAGCCGCTTCCGGCTATACTAAAATATGTATGTGTTACCAGCTGCAAAATTTGAATAATTAAATAATTGATTTCATTGTGGTAATACTAAATTCTAATTGAAAAAAATTGTCAGTTGCGCGTGAATGCACCTGCATTCTGTAACAAATCCTCTAAAGGTATGACGAAAATTTCATTTCTTTCACCAATAGAAAGCCACATTGCTGAGTATCATAGGCTATATAAAAAAGGATTCTTAACATTATGTCCAACGAAATGGGCACGGGTTGGCTAGTATTTTATATAGGTAGCTGAAGAGTTTTTAGTTAGTAGTTTGTCTGTTTGAACTCTTAAGATTTACTGGTTCAAAATTTAAAAATATTATTGTGTAGGACAGTCGACCTATAGGAGCGAAGTATTAGTGAAAAATGTTGCAAAAATGGGGAAAATATTTTTCTTTTTCTCGCCCTTCGTCCAAAGACTGTGCTATTCATTTTTTCTAGCTTTAACATATGTATAAAAATATTGTAGGATATTGACACTAAAGAATTATTGTTATGTTTGTTGGTTACTGCTTAAACGGTTCAAGAAACCCTTAAATATAATAAAATAGTAGCGGACCCGTGCCCACTTCGTTGGACATAATGTTAACAATCCTTTTTTATATAGCCTATGACATTCGGCAATGATGTGGCTTTCTATCGGTGAAGAATTTTTAACAATCGGTTCAGTAGATCCCGCGATTACCCCTTACAATTTAACAAACACATAAACTTTACTTCTTTATAATATTTGTATAGATGACAAAATTATTCCTCTATAAATGATTTAAAAATAAAAAAAAAAACTTCTAAGATTAACTCACTATAACCTCTATGTAATAATCAAACTAATTCGTAGAAAAAAAATTAAAAACAAAACATCAAAGTACTAAAAAACATTGTAGTTTTAGAAAATTAATCAATATAATATATAAGTCGATTAGAAACAGTAGTCGCAGGCAACAGCTAGCAAGAGATAAACTCGTTTAATACCGCAGCTTTGTCTGGTATTACGATCCAAGGGACCACCCGTGCGTTAATTAAGACATATTTTAAATCAAACCTGGAATCTGACTGATTAATCTTTGCGGAGTTTGACCGACGTCGTAAAGAAGTATTGTGTTTTTTAGATTCGATGTAGTTAGAGATTTTAGATACTATTAATAATAATGATAGGTCTTTTATTATCACCTCGTGAAATTTTATATTGCAAATGTGTATTAGTCATTGTTATAAGTGCAAAATTTTGAAGACCCAAAAACATCCTAATTTGGACGTTTTACCTTTAGATCAGTCGTCAGTTGCCGATGCATTCACGTGGAACTGACGAAACTATCTCTTTTTCTTGTCGGTTTTATCATTTATCTCTTTCCTATCGTTTAGACTTGTATGTATGTGTGCCTTCGTTGAACATAATGCTAACAATCCCTTTTTATATAGCCCATGACACTCAGCAATAATGTGGCTTTCTATTGGTGATAGAATTTTTAAAATCAGCTCAGTAGATCCCGAGATTACCCCTTACAATGTAACAAACACACAAACTTTACGTCTTTTTAACCGACTTTTTAAACTAAAATAATAAGTTTGGTTAAATCGATATTGCATAGATTGTTGTAGCATTTACTTGGTACCGAAGTCTAATTTATAAAATAACTATTAAATCATTTCTATATACTAAATGAAAATGCGTATTACTTTGTGGGAAGCAAATTTATTTTTTGCTTTTTAGTTTGAAGTCGGTTTATTTTTTGTTAAAAATTATTTTTTAATATCAGTATAGATAAGAAATGTTTTTAGTAATAGGTAAAAAGGTGATTTTTTACCAATTTTAAATGTATGTTTAGATTTAAAAGTAATTCCGGGTATATACCAGACCTATTATATTATTATTTTAAGAATATATTTATGATATTAATATTAATGATATGTTTTTCTTTGTTACAGGTCGAAGTAAGTATGGATCTGTTTCCCACGGTGAGGTGGTATTTAATATTTACTATACTATTTATTTTTTATTTTATTTTTAAACGTGACATTGAGAAGGTTTGCTAAGAGGTTAGCGACCATCGTTCTGTTATGATGCCCAAGTAGACAACGTTTAAAAGGGAGGGAAATGCGGAGGAATAATAAAGGAGATGATGGAATAATTTAGGGGAGATGGAAGGAGATAAATGATGAGATGGTAGTACTTGACGCCGGTTTTCTTTGATTTAGTTTAAAATTCGACTGTAATATTATTTTATAGGTTTCTTCATATTAGAGGTCTCTTCGAAACCCGCTCATAATAATTAATGAAACAATTAATTTGGGTTTAAGGTCTTTAAGACCCAGTATAAGTTCAAATTTCAATTAGATTTTTTTATTATTGTTTACTGGATCGCTTGGCTTCGCTCGCATATATTATGCATGTACTTATACATGATTGAACGTTCCCCTTGAATCACTATATCTCAATGATTTTATATAAAATAGATATGTTATAAGCGCAATTTTGAAGACGCAAAAATAACCTAATTAGGACGTCTTATCAGTAGGTGATTGGTTGCCGATGCGTTCACGCGCAACTTACTAAACTATTTCTTTTTTATCATGTTGGTTTATCATTTATCTCTTTTCTATAGTTGTGACTTGTATGTATGTGTGCTGCCGCTGCTGTGCGGAACACTTTTTTCGTTTGATTTGTTAGTATGTAACATATCTATTAGCTATAATATCATTACTCTATCTGTTAAAAACCGCGTCAAAATTCAATATGTAGTTAAAATCTACTAGGGACAGACAGACAGTTCTGTTTTATATTATGTAGTGATACAAATAATATAGTTACCTAACGAATTTAATGTTTTTGTATGCTTTTAACTAAATGTATAATAAGGTTAGTCAATTCGTCGGACAGTTAACTTTCTATTGACAAATTAGCGAGTTACGGATTTACGGTAATCAATTCGAAACGGTTTTTGTCATAAAAACCGGTAACTTAACTATCTGAGGTTAGCGAACCGTAAATTAAAAGTTAGTCTTTCAAATTTGATCAGTCACTGTATGGTTAGCAAATAAAATATTATAAGTGGTTTACTATACACGTAAACCTTGCTCTTGAATCACTCTATCTGTTAAAAAAACCGCATGA
>JADANM010006970.1:17478-33756 GCA_026213755.1 Eurema hecabe | reverse complement strand
TTGATAAATTTGCGAAAATGTGGCCGTAAAATAATACAATTTGTCTCTCGTTTAGAATCCTACTAAGGTTTATAAATTTCCTAGGAAATTTATAAATTTGCTGTTCTTGTTATTTTCCGGTGACATATATAAGGATGTTCGGGCGGAACCTTACTCTCAACCGATTAAGCTGAAATTTTGTATGAACGTTTAGATTGGATGACAATACACTATTAGTTTTTTTTTTAATATTTTTCATTAAATCTAAACATTAAATATAACATTCCGAAACAGTTTTAACATTCTACTGCGCAGTTTGTCGGCGGAATCAGCGCTTGTTTTTACAAATATTTTTACATATATTATATACCTATAATACTAGCTGTGCCAGCGATTTCGCCCGCGTAGAAAAGTGACTTTGGGCAGCATTTTTGAAAATGCCTAACCCGCGCCAACAAACGTTCAGCGAGTTCAACGTGATTCTTTAAATTGCTATAACTTTTTTATTTACAAACCGATTGACATGAATTACACACTAAAAGTTAGGTGGCTTAAGGTGAAAATCAGTGAAAACCCCATCTAGATAGGCTAAGCCGTTTCTGATATTAGTGTGCAAACAAACAGACAAAAGTTCCAAAAATCATTGTTTTGGGTTTTATTGCGTTAATAAAGGTCTCCTATAATATTTTTTCTCATATATCTTCCATGTACAGACAGCGACTCGTTACGTTTTTATTATATGTATAGTATATATATAACTTTGTATCCCGGAATTGTTTCGTAAACGCGGGTAAAATCGCGGTGGCAGCTAGTGCTTTTACTATAGAAATAGGAAAGATGTTTTTGTTAGTTTGAATCGATAACCCTCTTAAATTGCTGGATATATTTTTTAAAATTTAGAACAAATATAGTTTTGAGCTATTCGATGATTAAAGGATAGTTTTTAATGCGAAAAGAGGCTTGATTAAGTGATAATAGAAACTAAGTTTGTTTGGGAATGACGGACGGACATAAAATTGTATTTTTTATAGTATGTATAGTAACCGTCAATTTCCTTTAGCGGTGAACGAAACCTGCGCAGAGGTCAAAAATAAGGTATCGAGGTAGCGGCGCGGCGCGCGGGGCGCGTGATCGTCGGGTGCGCGAGCGTTGATTGGTTGTCCCAGTCGTGTTGTCTTTGAGCACCAATACGACAATTACGAGCGCGATTCTACCGATGCGCAGGCTCTATTCTCGTCAATCGCTAAACATTTTTGACGGTTACTATACCGTATATGCATAGAGTTAAAAAGGGTTATTTCATTAGAAAGAGATGTTAGTATAGACAAAGTCGCTTTCTCTGTCACTATATCTGTATGTTTGCTTAAATCTTTAAAACTACGCAACCGATTCTGATGCGGTTTTCTTAATAAATAGAGTGATTCAAGAGAAAGGTGTACTTTTAATAATTTTAGCTTAAAATATAAGCTTTAAATAGCTTGAAGCACTTAGCTTGACTAATTCGTTTTATCGACAGCTTTACTGCCGTGAAATATAAACAAACATACATTAAGATATTATTGAAGTGGTTTTGAATGTGTATACTAACGTTTTTTGAAGTTGGTTAAATTTAGATGTTTTGTTTAAAACTGGCTTTGAACCGCGGTCTTACGTTTCAATAATAAAAAGTAAAGAAGTGTTATTTTTACCAATATTATAAAGGTTTGTGTGATTGTTTGTTACATATTGATGTCTAAACTGCTGGAGCGATTTTAATGAAATTTTGTATGAAGACAGCTGACACACTGGATTAACACAGATTTTTTGGGCAAGGAGAATAAACTTTTTTCCCCTAATAAATCGCGCGTAGCACCGCGAGGAACAGCTAGTCTTTAAATAAAAATAAAATTGGCATGTCTGTTTTTAATATTGAAATAACCGATTTAGTAGTTTTTTCGATCCATCTAAAATTTCTTTTCTATCTTTTTATTAATATTACTAGCGGACCCGTGCCCACTTCATTGGGTATAATATTAATAAATAATTATCCTTTTTTTATTTTTGTAACCTAAATATATAAATTAAATTAAAAATTTTAAAAGCCCCCGACAGACAGATAGATATACATATTAAACTTATAAAATTTGTTGTTTTTAGTGTTGTACAAGTCATAACCTTTCATTTGATACCCCACTTGAGCATATTTGCAGACATTCGGTTTTTCTTCCCCACTTTAACCCCCCATAACTTTGAAACGGCTCAATCGATTTTCATCAAACATGTCTAAGAACACTGGCCCGTAAAACACCTGTAATACAAAAAAAACTACATTGAAATCGGTTCATTCGTTCGGGAGCTATAATGCCACAAACAGACAGACACGTCAAACTTATAACACCCCTCTTTTTGCGTCGGGGGTTAAAAATATGAGAATATGCTGTCGATTTTTTTGGAGGTATTTTCTATCTCCACAACTTTTCTCTAGATCTCAAAAATATATCTCTCATAGTTAAGGCAGGCACCAAGTAAAAGCCTTTTTATTTTTTGGTTTTGTATATAGCCTATGACACTCAGCAATAATGTGGCTTTCTATTGGTGAAAGAATTTTTTAAAATCGGTTCAGTAGATCCCGAGATTATCGCTTACAATTTAACAAACACACAAACTTTACTTCTTTATAGTAATTTAAACATCCCAAGATAAAATTCTGTAATAATTTTCACCAACTTACATTAAACATAAGAGCGGTATTTCCCTCAGTACACTTAATGTGTTGCCACAACCAATAAAACGCATTGTTGGGTGATTATTACAATTAACGTAGCTGGCAACACTAAAGAGATGTGCATACAAGTTGATGCGCGCGGGTCGGTTCGAAAATTGTATAATCACGACCTTCAAAGTATTAGTTTTATTTTCAACTAGCGACCCGCCCCGGTTTCGCTTGCATATTTTATACATAAATACATAAATATTTTCAGGACATTTATACACAGCGTCATCTAGTTCGAAGTTAAGCAGAAGCTTGTGTTACGGCAACTAGATAAAGGAATAAATTACATATACATACTTTTCTTTTGTAAATACATACATACAATACATAGCAACACCCAGACTCCAGAAAAATACAAATGTAAATTACAAATATATTTGTCCGGTGTGGGATCGAACGACTCTTCGCGCAGAGAGCAGTTGTGTTACCACTGCGCCAAGCGGTCGTCAACATATAAACCTCCTCTTGAATCACTCTATTTAAAAACCGCATGAGAATCGGTCGCGTAGTTTCAAAGATTTAAGCATACATAGGGATATAGGGACAGAGAAAGCGACTCTGTTTTATACTATGTAGTGACTAGCATTTTTTATTGAAATACTAAATTTACATATCGGAGCAGATAGACGAAAAGAATAATCAAGATAGTGAAAACTATTGCAATATTAGTTAATTAGCTGTTGCTCGCGACTTCGTCCCCGTCGGATCTATTCCTATTATTATGTTATAGTGAGTCAATCTTAGAAGATAGACATATACTGTCGCGGACTTTTTTTAAGATCATTTAATCAGGAATAATTCTTTCATACATATTATTTTTGTGTCTTGAACCGTTTTCGCAGCGCACGCAAAGGAAGCCCTCAAAGATAAGAAAGCCCTCAAAGAAGAATAATTTTCCCCGTTTTTTCCATATTTTCCATAATATCTTCGCTCCTATTATTCGCAGCGTGATGTTATGTAGCCTAAAGCCTTCCGGTCAATTCAATGAAAAAAGAATTTTTCAATTCGAACCAGTAGATCCTCAGATTAGCGCGTTCAAACAAACAAACAAAAGAAACTCTTCAGCTTTATATATTAGTATAGATTAGTCGAACCTCCTTGGTTTATGTTTAACAATGTTTAAATTCAAACTTAAAAGAAATTGAAAATAATGATATTGGATTATTTATAATCGGCCTAAATATACGCAGTTATTCTAATACTCTGAAGTTTTACTTATAAAGAACTTAAGAAAGAGCCATCATGAAGCAAACAATCACTACCTCGGCATCACTACAACTACTACGACGACACTCTCTGCGACATATCTATCTATACATATAATAAAAATGTAACGAGTCGCTGTCTGTACATGGAAGATCTATGAGAAAAAATATTATAGGAGACCTTTATTAACGCAATAGAACCCAAAACAATTAATTTGGAATTTTTGTCTGTTTGTTTGTGCACGCTAATCTCAGAAACGGCTTATTCTATCTAGATGGGGGTTTCAATTATATATTGTGGTAAGCTTCACTTAACATTTAGTGCTTAATTCATGTCAATCGGTTGATAAATAAAAAAGTTATAGCAATTTAAAGAATCACGTTGAACTTGCTGAACGTTTGTTTATATGAAAGTCCACGCGGCCGGAGTCGTGGGCATCAGCTAGTACAATAATAAATTTGACCTTTAAATTTTAATGTACGTTTGGAACATGGCCTTTTAAGGGTTTTTTTATATTTTTATCGGAGTCTCTCGCCGGTTCTTCTCTGTAGAAACTGCCTTCCGAACCGGTGGTAAATGTTTTGTAATGCCATGACGATTCAAGTGTTACTATATGTAGACTAGTTGAATAAAGACACTTTTGACTTTGAAAAGTAAATTTTTACAGTAAAAGTTCTGACGGAAGCTTTTAAAAGACAAACACACAAAACCTCACTTCCTACTCCAGTTAGGATCATGATGGACAAACAACGTTGGGCCAACAAGGTTGGGTAAACACGGCCAACAAAGCCAACAATACTAACCGGTGATAATTGGATGTGTATCATTTAGAAGTTTGCTCAAAATCTGTTCAGCTATTCCCGATCGTAGCGGAAGTAGGTCGAAAGACATTTAATTGAAAAAATTACTAACCTATATTAATACTGTATGTCTACAGTTTGTTTGTTTGTACTGTACCTACTTGGACCAAATAAAAATTTAAACATACTTTTTAACATAATTTAAAGAATTTTTAAAATCGGTCCAGTAGATCCCGAGATTGCACCTTACAATTTAACAAACACACAAACTTGTCTTCTTTATATATTAATATAGACTAATACATAGCAACACCTAAACCTTAGAAAAATATACAAACATGTTTGGCTCAGTGTGGGGATCGAACGTACAAATTGGTCTATGAGTATATTAAGGTCTATGAACTTAATTTTCAACCTAAAACTTGATTTAAGCACTTACCTTACCTTACCTTACGTAACTGTTAGTTGATAAATATACCACGAGACGTCGTAAATAGATAAATTTGCGAAAATGCGGCCGTAAAATAATACAATTTATCTCCTATTTAGAATCCTACGAAGGTTTATAAATTTCCTAGGAAATTTATAAATTTTCTGTTCTTGTTATTAAAAAAGGCGACTACTGAAAACCAGTGTTCCGGGTGCAAGCCCGGAGCGTCACTGAGTAGTCGCCTATTGTCCAGTAAAGTGTTAAATTATTTTCTTTTTAAATTTTTAATTTAAAAGCTTATGTATTTTTTTTTATTGTACGGTATATTATGTAATAGTGGAGTAATTCTGTATGTTTTGTAGGTCTTTTTTTTGGCAATAAATGATTTTTTATTTTATTTTTTATTTTTATTATATATATTATAGCTTATGATATGTGTTCGAGACTAGTATATACTAGTCTCGAACACATATCAAAAGCGCGATTCAGATCTCGCGCATTATGTGGTCGCTACACTCTCAACTAAACTTCAATTAACAAATAAACCATTGTACAAATTACTCCTTAAATAACTGTTTAATTATCTGTCGAGGGAAGTCGCAGTTCATCCCTAGTTAAGCGCTTGTGACAAGCATTTTAATGAGTTGCCATATATATCAGTAATGTCACACGGTAATTGGTCCCTAATTAGAGTTATGACTTCTCGAAAGATCTATGTGTAAAAAAAATCTCAATCGTATGGGGCTGTGCCGGGGCACACGGCCGTTGGTTCTAACGTGAAACGTCTATGTTAGCGAATCGCTTTTAGAGTAAAACATTGAAATGAAAACAAGATTGACGCTGTTTTAACAGCGAGCTGACTGTATTAAAGAAATATTCACACCACATTTTTCATTATCAAGGTACGATGATATGACCTTTTCGTTACGGTCCACTTTTTCAGCCTTTTTTTTATAGTGGGGAAATGCTCATGCATGCCTACAGCCCTCGGGGTTGGACTGCAGGTTATGTCGGACTCTTACCGACTAAAACCCCACTTTGTTCCACCAAACCGCTTCATGACGGGGTCACGGGTTGCAGACTTTTCCGCAATCCTGCTACTCGTATGTTTTGGCGCGATTTTAAAGACGATTCATGTTAAAAGTTTAGAGAGGAATTAACAGAGTCTCTTGCCGGTTCATCTCTGTAGAAACTGCCTGCCGAACTGGCGGTAAATGTTTTGTAATACCGTGACGATTCAAGTGTTACTATCCTTGTTTTTCAATAGCGTACTGCGACATTTCGATCAATGCCAAATTGAAGAAAAACACTTGTTAATTGTCTGTCACTGCACGTGTGTCGCACGCAACGAGCAAAAACACTACTTAGTACTTGAGAGTGCTCGATATATGAATAGAGAAAGATGTAGTTGAAACATTCAACGTTAAGCATTATGACGCATAATGTGGATGAAAATAAAGTGAATGGAGGAAGGGAAGGGAAAATGGCTGAATCCATAGAATAATAAAACAAAATGAAACTTAAACATTTTATTATTTGCAGGTTACTAACCATTTTAAACCTCGGTATAACAAGAAGTATGGAATTACATTTTTGATACACCTAATGCTCATTTTAAAATTCTGTTAATATATGAAGGGCACTTTTTACATTAGTTATTTACCTATCTCGGGAGCTGCGTGACAGAGAGTGGAGGAACCGAAGAAGACGTCACCTCGAGGATCGCCAAAGCACGGGCAACCTTTGCGCAACTTCGACCTGTATGGCAATCACGGAAGTTGACTCGGAGAGTCAAGCTCAAAATATTCCGGTCCAATGTGAAAACCGTATTGTTGTATGGGTCCGAGACGTGGAAGGTCACCAAAACCATTTCGCATAAACTCCAGGTCTTTGTGAACCGATGTCTTCGCAGAATCCTTGGTATACGATGGCCGGATACGATTCCTAACGCACACCTCTGGGAGCGATGCCAGGAAGTCCCGATAGATCGTCAGATCAAGCGCCGCAAATGGAACTGGATTGGCCACACCCTCCGAAGGGATCCAACACATATTCCCAAACAAGCCATGGACTGGAATCCCCAAGGAAAACGCAGACGTGGCCGCCCAAAACAGACCTGGCGGCGTACTATCATCGATGAAGCGAAAGGCATCGGCAAGACCTGGAGTGAGGTGAAGCGAGCTGCCCAGGACAGACCGGGATGGCGACGCACTGTGGACGCCCTCTGCCCCAGCTAGGGGATATAGGACCTTAAGTCAAGTCAAGTCAATATTGATTAATAACAAGAGAAAAAAATACGTTTTTCTTGTTAGAAAAAAATATTATTTTTTAAAGTGATATTTATAGATATTTAACCTATTAAGCAAAAATAATAATACTACTCTAAATTCAATGTCCAATATAGGATCTTTAAGTCTTAAGGTTTTCGCAAAAACAGTTCCCGATTTACCAGCTAACGTACGTACAAAAAAACCTCCATCAATTATTACTTAAAACAAAAGCTAAGTTCCAATTAAGCATAAGCAAGTGAGATCAAAGCACAATTGGGTAGTGGGTTCGATTCCACGAACTGAATGATACATTGCCTTATAAAAGATGATTTATGTTTGTCTGTGTTTAATTTATCGCGAACGCACTGTCTAGAAATGGTTTTGTTTTTAACACAAGGTTCCGTACACAAAGGGTAAAAATGGTATTATTAGTAAGACTGTGTGTCCGTTTTTCAGCTGGCTGTAACTAATGAACTGTGGTAGACAAATAGTTGAGTTCACAGATGATGTAATAAAATTAAGTGTGTAATATTATTGTTAAACGTAAAAAATAAATACATAAATAATGGCACGGAACCCGGCTCACACTTGACCGAGTTTTTTGTTTGTTGTGTTGTACTGTTATTACTCCGGAACAAAGGTCTAAGATTAGTTAACTTTAAATAATAAAATAAATTTAAAACTATGTTTTATTTCTGAGTAAATTTGAAACAAATATTTTAAGAAAGCCTTCATGGTGCCTATCACAAATATATACTAGATCAGTCATATAGTGCATCAAATGGATCTCCTTAAAAATGTTTTTTATTTTATGATATGAAGAGGGGAGACGAGCTGACACACTCCTGATGGTAAGAGTAACGCCAGCCCATAGCCAATGCAGTGCTACCCGGAACTTTGCTATAAAGCCCAACTTCGGGCAGGGGTGCACTGCACCGACGCTCCCCACTTTGAGTCATCAGATGTTAAGACTCACTAACCCAGTAATCTCGCTGCTACAGTGCCCTTCAGACCGGAGCAGAGTGACATTTTCTCATCACTGTTCAGGCGGTAGAATGTCTGGCACTGTGGGGGTATCCACCCAGTCGGTCTCCAGCGAAAGAGACCTACCCCCGAAATGTTCTTCTTCTTGGTTAAATGGCGGTGCTGCGTTACGAGAATTTCGCCAATGTCTAGTTGAGTATAGATAAAATAAGTTTGAGGATCGATATTTGGCTGTGGCAATCAGCAACACGTGCTTCCAAAACCACAGCCAAACATCGACCCCTTAAAAGTGTTACTATAAGTAGCCTAGTTGAATAAGCATATAGTTAGTTAACTTTGACATTGAAAGCTATTATAATGCCTTCTTATATTTAACTAGCTTTTGCCCGCGACTCCGTCCGCGTTTACTTTAATAAAAAAAATATTCCCCTGGAAACCAGGTTCCAGGTACTACATCCCCACAAATTTTCAGCCAAATCAGTTGAGCCGTTATCGAGTTATAAGTGAAGTAACTAACACGACTTTCTTTTATCTTTTATCTTAATCCATATCTACTAATAATATAAATGCGAAAGTAAAGTAAGTCTGTCTTTCCATCACGCTAAAACTACAGAACCCATTAGAACGAAATTTGGTACAAAGATAGTCTTAAGCCTGGGGAAGGACATAGGCTACGTTTTTTTTTAAATGAACCCCCAAAAGGTTGCGCGAGAGATTGAAACTTTTTATAATTTTACGTTTTCACGGCTAAACCGCTGAACCTTTGGTACAGAGATGGTCTAGAGCCTGAGATAAAACATAGGCTTCTTTTTAACTGGAAACAAGGGATATATGGAGGAAAAGAGGTTTTCAAGGTTTATTGAGATATTGTTATTCATTAGCTGAGCGTCGCAGCTTTAACCGCGGGGTATAACCGGGATAAAAAGTATCTAATGTGTTTATCCAGGGTCTAACCTACCTCCGGTCTAAATTAGACGGGCCGGTCGTCCTGTGCTAGAAAGATCCGGGACACTTCTCTCAGGTAAACGGCTGAAGGCAATCCGCAGTGTTTTTGGTGGGTATAACAGACGTGATTAGCATAGCGTTGAGCGTTCGGGAGCCCCACATATCCCCGGGTGACCCCCCATCCCCGGGTCGGAGGCACTAATCCCTTTTCACTGCGAAAAAAAGGGTCTAACCTACCTGCATGCCGAATACCAGCTAAATTTTTCCCTTCCCTCTAATATGGCGAGGGGGGGGTGGCTGGGGTGCTACTTGGGGTGACTGGTCGGGGTGGTCAAGGTCTTATTCCTTTTTGAATTTACTATTTTTAATTACTGTATTCTATTACCGTTGTTTCTTATTAAATTGTCACCTATTGCCTTAACCATATTAAGCAGCTGACAGATGGTTTGCCACTTATTAAATAGCATAAATCTGTAATTAATAAGTTTTTTTATTAAATATATTAGATTCAATAATTGCTTCATTTCTAATGGCATTAAGTTGGCTGGCATCTGACAAGCTGCTCATATTTTTATCAATTTGTTACCACACACTATTTTTTAAAAAGTAGTGTATGTTTTTCTTTACCTTTATTGTTCTCATACACCTTACCATTTGGAAACAGGCGTTTATAGATTGAAACAGACAGACGGCAAAATTATTTTATATTTTTTTGCGATATCGTAATGCTTTGGACAAAGCAGATTGTGTGGCTGCAACGACATGTCTGTATTGATCTATATTTTTAGTTTTGACGTTCATAAATATCACAATGTGATTTATGTGAATAAATTATTTTAATTTTCATTTTCATCGATTCAGTTTTTGCGTAAGAGCAAAAAATATACATACAAACAAACTATCGAGTTAACAAAATTAATAAGATTCGGGTTGGAAAAAAAAGATTAAATATTTTTTTAAACCAGATATATTTAACCATCTAACGCAGTCGACATTTAAATAAAGCTTTTAATATAATTATATACAATGTAACAAAATGGAAGATACATGACTGAAATTACACGAAATATTTACATAATAATCTATACTAATATATAAAGAAGTAAAGTTTGTGTTTGTTAAATTGTAAGGGGTAATCTCGGGATCTACTGAAACGATTTTAAAAATTCTTTCACCAATAGAAAGCCACATTATTGCTGAGTGTCATAGGCTATATAAAAAAGGATTATTAACATTATGCCCAACGAAGTGGGCACGGGTCAGCTAGTATACAATATGTCAATAACAAAATACAGCATCTGAAAGAAAGAGACGTTATTCTAATATCGGTTTTATAAAGCTATCTCTTTTACTCGACTGCAAGAATTTATTTTCTTTCTCTTTCTATTAGTGTCTGTCGGGTTAGTTTATTTATTCACTTTATTATATTAATTAGCTAACCAATTTTTTATAGCTTTTTATTATCCTGATTGTCTGGAAGATATCGCTTTTTATCGATAAGGCCGCTATTTGATGAAATTTAAAATTGTAGATTTAAGAACTTATTTTAGTGTTGTAGTGTTTATGTCAAATAGACAGAACAGTAACTATTTTATTGTGTAAAAGAGAAAGCATTATATAAAGCTGATGTTACATTATATCTCTTTCTAAAAACCGATGAACGCATATAATATTGTACAATAAGACGTTTTAACACAGAAAATTACAGTTACTAGTTTTTTCAACAAACAATTAGGTATAATTCAATACGTAAAACGAAATAACACGTATAAAGGGGAACACATACACGAACACACAAACATACAAACAAACTTCTATTTAATGATATGTTATGTATACGAATATCCATTACATTTACTTTTATTTGTTTTATATACGTAATATACATACATTACATACATTCATTAATACAATATTAATTATATTATGTAGAATTATTAATAATATGTATATATTATTGAATAAAAGTCTGTTTGTGTGTTCGTGTGTTACCCACATTAAAATTGTTTA
Organism: Eurema hecabe; assembly: GCA_026213755.1. Classification (NCBI taxonomy): domain Eukaryota; kingdom Metazoa; phylum Arthropoda; class Insecta; order Lepidoptera; family Pieridae; genus Terias; species Terias hecabe. The sequence continues at coordinate 22,380 of JADANM010006970.1, read as the reverse complement.
AATATTTAAAAAAATACATTCGTATTGACAGAAATATGAATTCTATTTCCACAGATTATATTGTATACAGTGACAGTTTGACATATGTCAAAAAAATTGTGAAAAAGACATCTACACATAGGCGTACAACGCATAGACTGATAGTCCCTTAATTATCGGTTCGCCGTAAGTGAAGCCAAAACTGTATACATGTAGGTGTTAACAGCACGTTCTTATACTCGATGACACACACACAAGCTCACCGGTAATGTTGCTGCTATAAGACATTTACGCAATAAATAATATTCCCATATTGAAATATTCAATTTATGATAAACATACGCATTTTAGTTCAATACATTGCGATGACAATCTATGCAGTTAGACAAAATTATCTAGGTTGAAATGGCTTCACTTAGCGTACTCATGCGGTTCTACGAGTTATTATTCTATGATCTTTAATTTATTTACAAAATTATTTATTAATAATATAAATTAAAATTTACAACTAATTGGTTATGATATCGCATCACTATCATATAAATAATTAATTATTTATCTATTTAATAATTCAAAATGGCGTCATAGCATTTTTAAAGCTACTTAATAGACATAAGTATTAAATTATGTTACAATAAATTATTTATTATACTTAATACATATTTACAAAACAGGAACTTTTGCTAACCGCTAATAGAATTTTTAAGGCATATATTGGCCTCATGTAGCTATAACATACATATCCTCATATATATTTACCTCTGAAGGTACATAGTCCCTACAAATATTATAAATGCGAAAGTAACTGTCTGTCTGTCTGTTATGCTTTCATGCCAAAACTACTGAACCGATTGTAACTAAATTTGGTACACAGATGATCTAGAGCCTGAGAAAAGACATAGGCTACTTTTTAACTGGAAAAAAGGTTATTAACCCTTTAATAGGGAAGGGGGGGTCAAAGTTTATATGAAAGTCCACGCGGACGGAGTCGCGGGCAAAAAGCTATTTATAAATAAATTGGAATTAATTTTTGTCCAAAATGTTGATTTTTGATTAGGGAACTGTAGGTACTATAGGAATGCAGCAGTATTTTTTTGTTAAATTTATAGTTAAAAACAATACAATTAAAAAAAATTGTACCTATTTAAACCGGGCGCTCGATACATATCCCTTACTGGTCGGGTAGCAGGAATTAAATTTAAAACATGAAATAACTGTTCTGTCACCTGAATCAGTATCAAGTCATAAGTACTACGCTGATATGGGGGATACTAGCTCAGTTTTTAGGATTAATCTTTACACCTTGTATATCGGATAATTTATTCTATTGATATGATATTACGTCTGAATGTGTGTCTTTATCTAGTAAACTGTTGTTCAGATTTTGATATAATTTAACATTATAATAGCATCAATTTGATGGACTCAGCAATTCAGAGTCTACGATAAAAAACATTTTTATAGTCTTTATTTGACATCATATAAATATTTAATGCTTTATTTGACTCTATTCTTTTTAGGACTGTTTGTTAATAGTAGTATAAACATTAGATGGTAATTGATAAGGACATTGACAGTTAATTGTGGAACCCTGTAGGGTTTTAGTGGGTTTGGAGTTCGTCATAAACTGTCCCAAGAAGAACATATTATAGTAGGTTGCGTTAGGTTTGTTTACATTTATCTAGAACTTTCTACTTCCTTGTTCGTCGCGTTTTCGGGAGTCCTTAATTTCATTTTCTGACCCTCCTTTTGGTGGTAGAACATGATCAGATAAATTAAGACGCGAATGTAGTAAATATATGATCAGAAGCTCTACCCCGAACACAATCGATGTCGATTTTTATTATTTTCGATACAGTTTTCGAGCAACTTCGAATTTATATAAAAACTTTTTTATTTCTGTTTCGATAACATTCCGATAAACTGATGTGCGATCCGATTCTTTATTAGAGTATATTAAGTCTCATAGCTCGGTCAGCACTATCAAAAATTTTCGATACCGACGACGATTGCATTCGGAGTAGCTGCTCAGGTTGGGTTAGACTTTCTAGAATCTTCTACTGAAATCTTCTGCTGCGGCTAACCCTTCTGGAACCTTCTACCGTTTGCTAGAACGTTCTAGACCTACGTAACACTGATCTCCTCATCTTCGCTCTCGGTAACAGTGCTGTGGTTGTAGAGGCCTTGCGCCATGAGCTGCAGCGCGAGCGGGTTGCGCTGGCCGGACGCCTTCTTGATCTTGGCGCGCTTGTTCTGGAACCAGATCTTGATCTGCGCCTCGGCCAGCCCCAGCTCGGCCGCCAGCGCCTGCCGCCGCCGCTCCGTCAGGTAGCGGTTCTCGGCGAACTCGTGCTGTGGACACGTGCGCCTGTTAGTATACTAGCCACTATATAGTATGAATCAGGAGCTTTAGAGCATTCGGGGAGAAACCTAGGTCATTGTGTAGACACAATCGTAGTGAGTACACGTGAAGCTGTATACAGCATATAGAGTGGACCAGCTTGAAATACACTGGGAGAGACTGAAGTCCAATAGTAATGGGGTAAAGGAGTAGCAGTAAAAAGGGTTAACACTATAGATGAGGACACATGGAGCGATCAGTATTATCATCACTTCATAGAATAAAACAAAGTCGCTTGTCTGTCTGTCCCTATATATATTAAATCTTTCAAACTATAAGCGGTTTTCATTCGTTTTATCAGATAAGTTGATTCAAGAGGAAGGTTTATATGTATAATATACAAGCTGTTGCTCGCGACTTCGTCCCCGTTGATTTGTTTTTCCATTATGTAATGTAGCCTAAAGCCTTCCTCGATAAATTGTCTATTCAATCAAAAATAATTTTTCAATTCGAACCAGTAGTTCCTGAGATTAGCGTGTTCAAACAAACAAACTCTTCAGCTTTATATATTAGTATAGAGTATAGATATAGATGTATAAATGCGGTAAGAACTTTAAAGCAACATTTCAGTGGCCTATTTCAAGCACCGGAATGATTCCACGTAAGGGTATTTCCCCGAAGAAAAATTTCTTTAGTAGGTACTTATTCTGTTATTAATAAACTTGAGTTACCTTTAATCTAGCAAGCTGTGATGCGCTGAACGCTGTTCTTGGTCTCTTCTCTTCTGCTGTCATCTTCTTTTTCATTCTTCTACTTCTTGGACCTGTTGACAATAAAGAAATTTTTTTGAATTATTTGAAAGAGAATCATTAGTTTACTAGATTCTTCTATTTTAAAGTTCCAACTCTTTTAAACATGATATAAGGTAACCTGTGTATTCAGGATCTAAACTATCTTTGCATAGAATATCATCGAAATCGGTTTATAAGCTTAGGTTTGATAGCTTAAAAGATATACAAAAGAAAGAGTCGTAGTTAAGTTGGCAATGCTATAAATATAATACGTCTGTGGTAGTTTTTCCCGCCTTTTCATTTCGACAAAATGGCCGCCAACACAAAATGGTTGACGTTTCTAATTAACTTTCGATTCATATCTTTAACATAACACAAAATGGGTGTTTTACTAATTCCTTTTTCGTGACTTTATGTAATTTAATTCGAACTAGCTGTTATTTTAACTATTTTGTTATTATTAATTAAGTTGTAAAGTCCTTTTAAAGTTAATTAGAACTAGCTTAAGTAAAATATGTTCTATATCGCTCTATATGTATGTATAATATATAATCCATCCTCTAGAACTGCGACTTTGTTTTATACTATGTACAAGTAGCGTCACGAATCTTTAGCGCTGAACGAAACCTGCGCAGAAGTCAAATATAAGGTAGCGAGGGGACGGCGTGTGATCGTCGGGTGCGCGAGCGTTGATTGGTTCCCGATAGTGTTGTCTTTCTCGCACCAATACGTCAATTACGAGCGCGATTCTACCGATATGCGCAGCTATTCTCGTCCAGCGCTAAACATCCGTGACGCGACCTATAGTCATATGTAAGTAAGAAATAATTTACTATTGAGTAAGTGTTAAAAGATCAGTTAAAGGTATAAATAAGAGAACTCTACGGTTTCTTATCTGTGGTAATGTATTTTAGACACGCAAAGGTAAAATAAATTGAATTAAATAGTACTGCTTTCGCTGGAAACCGCCATTTTGATTTATAATTCATACTAATATTATAAATACGAAAGTAACTCTGTCTGTCTTTCCATCACGGTAAAACTACTGAACCGATTAGAACGAAATTTGGTACAAAGATAGTCTAAAGCCTGGGTAAAGAAGTCGTTGCCAAGTAGAACAATAAGTGTTTGTTTGGTTAAATCGATATTGTATGATTGAAATGCTACACATTTACTTGGTACCGACTTCTAAATTATAAAATAACTATTAAATCATTTCTATATACTAAATGAAAATGCGTATTACTTTGTAGGAAGCAAATTTATTTTTTCCTTTTTAGTTTGAAGTCGATTAATTTTTTTTAACAATTTTAAAGTTCTTTGTAAAGTTTTCTTATCGACTGTACGAAGCTGTAAGCTTATTCTAGTAATTACTAGCGACTAAACAAAGAAATAGCTATTTAATAGTTAAAAAACAACTCCCTCTACGGTCGAGTTTCGTTTGAACCGACGTTAATGGAAACAGGGTTTTATTGCGTTTAGAATAGAAACGGAAATGGAACTTTCTGGAAAAAAAATAAAAACATTTTATTCGTATGCGAATAAAGGGGGAATAAAATTTTTTCCGCAGCCGCGTCGTTTATCACCAGATAAAACGGCTGGTATTATACGGCTTTTTTAATTAAACGAACGTTTGAATGTTGGTATTGCTGCCAAGTGCTGGCTGCCAACCTTTCGGTGGTTTATTGTTTGCTTTTTTTCGCTGTCCAAGGAGGTTTTATGTCTCATACGGGGGAGATTTATTTGTGTTAAATTCTGCGGCTTTAGTAGTTTTAAAAAGGTTTTGATAAT
>JADANM010006969.1:31492-42996 GCA_026213755.1 Eurema hecabe | reverse complement strand
AAACAGGGCCGTTTTGCAAAGCGGCGGTTCAACGATTAGCCGTATTGAATGCGGATAAATAAAAAACCGCCTAAATGTATTCGTCGCCGTATGTTGGTTTTTTAATATTGTATTAGGTTAGGTTAGGTTAGGTATTTATCATTATAAAAAAAACTTATTCACTCATCTTTAATAAAAATTAAAAATTAAAACGAAGTAAAACAGCAAATTAAGCGTGCTTTTGAGGTGCGTGACAGAGAGAGAGTATTCTCTCTGAGTATTTACTGGAATGGTATTTACGTGAGTTGCCAGCATTTGAGAATTTCCTTGAATTTGTGGAAATTTTTCAATAGAAACACAATCTTTAAAACTTAATTGCATTGTTATTTTTATAAAGAGATTTTTTTTAAACACACATGTTCATGGACACATGTTCTGTAGCACACTGTATATAGTATACTAATAACATCTATTTCGCAGGCTAACCGCGCCCCCCGGCGGCTCTCCCCCCGGCGTGTCCCCTCTGCAGCCGTGTCCAGCTATCTCGTGCGTGTCCACCTCCATGCTGCTGCTGGTGCTGGCCGGACAGCTGCTGCTGCTGTTCCTCTACCAGCTGTATAGGTGAGTAATAATAATAATAATCTCTTAGTAGTATAAGACCAGCTTTATAAGTGAGTGGGGAAGGGGGTTAGTATTTCAGTATTTTTCAAACGAAATAGTAAGAGTCGGGGGTAAAGGAGTGGGGGGGGGTTTAGTAAGAGGAGTGGGGTTTGTGTTTTTTAAGACGAAAAAGCGATTAGAATTAAGAAACTATCATATTGTGGGGCAGATGAGAGAAATTCATTTATTAAGACAGACGGACAGAAAAGAAAATATGAATCATCTTGTACATTAGTAGATGAAAAAATATTTGTATTACTTTACTGCATAATAATATTTCTTTTTACAAATATTTATTTTATATAAGGATGAAGTATTTAAATATTATTATTATAATTTTGTTTGTGGAAGAGATTCTTCTGCATGATTTATAACTACATAGTATAACAAAGTCGCTTCCTCTGTCCCTATATCCCTATGTATGCTGAAATCTTTACAACTACGCAACCGATTCTCATGTGGGTTTTTTTAATAGATTTATATGTATGCATAATATACGCGAAAAGCCAGGGCTGATCGCTAGTCTATCTCAATATATAAAAGGAGAAACTGACTGACTGACGTATCAACGCACAGCCTAAACGGCTAAACATAGGCACTTGACATTTGCCAGGGACGTAGCTTTGTTACCGTAGAGGTGCACTAAGAGAGGAATTTCCGAAATTCCCACGGGAACGGGAGTTAGCGGGAAAGAGTGTTGTATGAAAAAATTAAACTGAGGATAGATACAGCGTGAACGAAGTCGCGGCGGGTCATCTAGTCTAGTACCTAATATATAAAAATATTGTTTCAGAGAAAGGAAGGAAGCTCAAGCGAAGAAGTTCTTCTAGAGATAAGTGCGGGCGGCGCGGGCGGCGCGGGCGCAGAGTTTGAGTGAAGATTTTATATTTTTGTTACGTCACAAAATTTCCCGTTCAGTGATTATTTGAAATTAAAATATTATGTGAGGTGCGTATGCTCGGTATTCGATAGGTGTATGTTATTAATAATAATAAATTATAAAATCTTGTCGGTGTTTTATTTCGTTTGTTGAAATGTAAAGGAACATTGAAGTACTATGAAGGCTTTCAGAGAAGGGGGGGGGATTGTACGGCGCGTAATAGGTCGCGTCACGGATGTTTAGCGCTGGACTAGAATAGCTGCGCATCGGTAGAATCGAACCCGTGAGAGAAACAACACGACTGGGTCAACCAATCAACGCTCGCGCACCCGACGATCACGCGCCCCGCGCGCCGCACCGCTACCTCGATACCTTTCTATCTTTGACTTCTGCGCAGGTTTCGTTCAGCGCTAAAGATTCGTGCCGCTACTTATACAATTGTTAAAAATGCTTAGATTAAAATGGTAAGTTTGACTTAATTGTGATTTAATGGTCAATTAATTTTGAGAGAGGTAGACGAATTAAACAAGTTAATTGTTGTGGTGGAAGCGATATTTTTATTTCCTAAGATAATATGTACTATTATTTTTTAAAGTCTCTCATTCGGGCTTTTGCATTTTTAAATGATACCTTAATTTATGGAAAATATTACGGATGGATGTTGCTGAAAATCAGCGTTGGATCGCTTGCGCGATTCAGCATAATATGCTTAGCCCATTTCGTGCCGGAAAGCCGTGAAGTAGTCCTTGTAAAATGTATACTTATGGTTGTTGAAATGGAGTAAATTTTTCTCTTTCTCGATTATTTAATACTAGCTGTTGCCCGCGACTTCGAGCGCGCGGACTTTCATATTAACTTTGACCCCTCCTTTCATCCCTTTATCCAGTTAAAAAGTAGCCTATGTTTTATCTCAGTCTCTAGACCATCTATGTACCAAATTTCGTTCCAATCGGTTCAGTAGTTTAACGTGATGGAAAGATAGACAGAGTTACTTTTGCATTTATAATATTAGTATGGATTACATAAAAGTACCTTATGGTACGATATGCTAGAGGTCATGTAATGCGTCGCGTGGCTTGTAATATCAATAAAATGAAACAAATTCATAATTTTTTTCACGAATTTATTATAAGATCTTGACTGTCAAATGTCAAACGACAAATTGACATATCACAAATGTGTTGCCAGCTTAAAACTAATTTTTCCCATCGGCTCTTTCAAAAGGATAATATGGATGGTCAAGCCATTTGTACTGCGGGATAGTTCGGTAATTTTTATTGAAACTCTTCAATGTAGCTTTATCTTCTTCTGACAGGGAAAAGTCGAAGATATCAATGTTTTGTTCTATCCGCGATTTTGTTAGAGATTTTGGTAGAGGAATCACTCCCAACTCCAACTGAAAAATTAATAATAGTAAAATATACGCATTTAATTTTTTGTACATCATGGAATACGACTAAAAATACATTAATTAAGGACACCTGACAGCTATATAATGATCTGAAAAAAATGGAGAAATAGCTTTTCGTTGTGTTGTAAATTTTTACAGCTATTTCCAATAAAAGTAACGTTACAGATTCAACAAATGCTTCCCTTCAATAAGAAGTTTTCATAAAAGCTCATGTCATTTCAGTAAGCAAATAAATCTCATGAAATATGACGTCATTGTTTTATTGTCAATTCCGATCTCTTTAAATAAAGGTAACTAATTTCTATTCAGTACTTTATTCTTGCGAGTATATCTGATTAATCATTTACTTTAAAAAATAAATTAAACCGACTTCGTTCAAATTGGTTCATAATCGGCGGAGATATTGCGTATAAAAAAGTTCATCCTCAATTTTCCACCCTTGGGGGTTGTTTTTTTATTATTAAATTTAAATGGGACCACCCTTGAGATATTATCTATACGCCGAAAAAAGATTTGTTCAAATCGGTTCTTAATTGGCGGAGTTATCGCGTAACGAACATAGAAAAAAAACATACGGGTCGAATTGAGAACCTCCTCCTTTTTTTGAAGTCGGTTGAAAATAAGATGTAAGTTTTAATAAAATCGTCCTAAATAAAATTGAACATACCAGATACCGCAGCGTGACTTGCGGTACAGTTTTATTATACTTCGCCGCGATATCCACCAAGCTAGGGTCATCCACCCTCGGGGGCGGAGCGCCGGCCTTCGCCTTGCTATGGAACAGCGACCCGAACGGGGTGTAGCCCATCACTACGATGGAGTGCTTCTTGCAGTACGAGAGGAGAGATGGTTGTTGAAGGTTGAGGTTAAGCTGAAAGGAAATCATTTTTAGTTTGGTTTTAAACTGATTTATTTGCAATCAACTACTATTGTAATCTTTATTGTATCTATAACCTACTGGTATAATAATACCATAAAATGATAACTGTTTAATAGTCACATTTAATATCTAAAAAAAAAAGTCTATTTTAAGAATTTCTTCGCTAATTTTTAAAACACTAGTGACGTCACCGTTATTTATGTGGGAACGAAATTTCGATTCAAGTCTTCGCGTGGTTGTTTCACACTCTTTTAATAACTTTAACATCACTTCCGTTTAAGGCATTCATAAGTAGCAGTCGTTTTAATATACTTCTTTAAAGTTTAATTATTTATATTCTCGACGAATTATTATTATTTTTACTCAAAGAAGCGTTAAAACTTAAAACGAGCACATACCCTATTGTTTCCTTTGGTATAAAAACAGTAGGTATAAATTGTTTAAATAATACAATTGAACTTTATATTTAGTCCTCGACATATTATTCTATCTTCCTACATAATATATTCTATACCACTCATGGACCCACTCATGTTTCTACATACATCCTATAAGACATTCACCTCAACCTGCAGCGCGGCCGGTTTCTCCAAGCCAGCCTCCAGGATCCTGTTAATCATAAGCTCGTTGAAGTTGGACAAGCCAATGGATTTGGTCAAGCCAAGCTGCTTGGCTTGCATCATGCCGCGCCACGTGTCCAGGTAGTCAGTCAGATCATATGTGCCGTTTGCCTGTAGCATTTAATTTAAAACTATTAATTTATTGAGAATTTTTAAAATGTGACGTTGAGTAAATTAAAAAAAAAATACAGGGTGTTACGAAACTTATATCCGAGTCTGAAGGGTAAAGTTCTCTTTCATAAAACATTTTCGAATAAATTAAAATCAAAAATCTATGTATACATGTAAAAATAATAGTGTAATAAAGTTTAAAAGATGATGTTTATAGTGAAAAATTTACCGAAATTAAAGGAAATTCAACAACACAATCTCACAGCTGGCAACACATCTACATTTCGCAAAACCCCTATGTTCACCAGCTGATAACAAGTTTTTCTCTCTCTCGCACCTCAGGCGTAGATAAAGCATGTAAATGTGAGGCAATGTGGCCATGTGAGTGTTTTAATTTCACCAAATTTACTTTTCTTATTAAACAAAATTATTCAAAGCAATAGAAAAATCTAATACTAGTTTCTTAACGTAATCTATATACAGTTCATGTTCTGCATACATAGATACTTACAAACTGTCCAACAGGCCAGTGAATGAGGTACAAGTCGACGTAGTCCAGCTGTAGGTCCTTGAGCGAGTTCCTTAGAGCTGGAACCACGGCGTCTGTCACGTGCTTGTCGTTCCAGAGCTGGACACAGCATGTTACTTCATTTTTTATCATATACTAGCCGCCCCTCGCTGTGTAACACGCGTATTACCCGTTCCCGGGGCAATAATCGGATAAAGTATCCTGTGTTAATCCAAGGTATCTACATACCCAATTTCAAATGAATTGGTCCAGCCGTTATTGCGTGAAAGTATAACAAACATACATACATTCTCACAAACTTTCACATTAATAATATTAGTAGAATAGGATTTGAACACAGTTCGATCAAAAATAGAGGAAAAAAATTGAGACCAAAAGTTGTAACAACACTGCTATAGTTTCTCTATCTGTCTCTCTCGCTCACATAGAAAGCCAGCCAATTTTTGTTTCGTCTTTCTATTTAAAACAAAAAAAATATTTCTAAATACAAAAGTTAACAATTCATTCGTCAATTAAAGAGAGAAAGAGATAGGATCGAAAAGAACAAAGTTCCAACCGCATGACTCTTGACACTTCAAGTTTTTTTATGAAGTCTGGAGTAACTCACTTATAATCTCTACTTCGATATACCTCACCTTGGTAGTAACAAAGACATCCTCCCTCTTATAACCCTGGAGTCCTCTTCCAACCTGCTGCTCCACGTGGTATATGTAGGCTGTGTCGACGTGTCTGTAGCCGGCGTCGACCGCCCACCGGACTGCCTGCGCTACCTCATCGGTTTGAGGCTCCACACGACCATGTTGAACAAGGAGAATAAGTAACTATTTTTATTCTTATATCTAATGGACATTTGTAAGGAAGTTAATTCTTTATATTTTTGATGACGGGGCTGGCTAAAGCTCTATAAAAATATATAGAATAAAAAAAAGTATTTTTATAACATACACAAGAGCCGGCGAGCCATCTGATAGAGAGTGGCCGTCCATTAATCATGCTATCTTTTTAACCCCCTTTTACCTTCGGTAATATGTACCTAGTACGATTTAAGACTGCCCCCAAAATATATCCATATATCGGAGCAGATGGACGAACAGAATAATCAAGATAGTGAAAACTTTTATAACATTAGTTAATTAGTCCAACCTCCTTGGTTCATTTTAATGTTTAAATTCAAACTTAAAAGAATTGTGTGGCATTTATCAGTTGCTATAAAAAACGTCAGCGTTGTGAAAATAATGATATTGGATAATTTGTAATCGAGCTGAATATACGCTGTTATTCTGATACTCTGAAGTTTTACTTATAAAGAACCTAAGAAAGAGTCATCATGAAGCATACAATCATTACTTCGACCTCACTACAACTATAGGTCGCGTCACGAATGTTTAGCGCTGGACGAGAATAGCTGCGCATCTGTAGAATCGCGCTCGTAATTGACGTATTGGTGCTAGAAAGACATCACGACTGGGACAACCAATCAACGCTCGAGAATACGACGATCAAGCGCCCCGCGCGCCTAAGCCGTCCTCGATACCTTATTTTTGACTTCTGCGCAGGTTTTGTTCAGCGCTAAAGTTTCGTGACGCAACTTATACTACGACGCGACGTGACTGCGACATATATAAATAGTATAAATAGTTACCAGTGAATTATTTCCAAGCCAGGTCCCGAGCGCGAGGGCGGGAATCTCGTGGCCATCGTTGAGTTGCCATCGCGGCGCCAATGTGCTATGCTGAAATTAAAAACAAGTATTTTATTACACAACTAACTGTGCCCGCGACCTCGCCGGCGAAGAATAGTGACTTTGGGCAGTCTATTAGTAAAACGAAGTAAAGCGTGCTTATATGTGATATGAGATCCATTGTGTAATTGTGTTTTATTTTTTTTTAATAGATGTTTGTTCGTAATTCATGCAAAAACTTCTCAACCTACTACATAATCAATATGCATAATATTAATTAGACCTAATATTTATTATTTGGATTAGTATAACTTTTATCCCCAGTTTTCCTAAACATAAAATAAGGCGCGGGGCGCCACTACTAGCAAATAAACTTTAATAACCTTAAATATTAAAAATTACCCTCTCATAAAACGTTTAAAATATAAAACGCAATAACATCGACCAATTATAATAATTATATGATCACCATCATGCTGTTAAAAATAATTTTTTGGTAAGGTTAGTAGGTATGAGTTTAATGACCTGTATACTAATATTATTAATGTGATAATCAGTCTTGAGGACTGTCTGACTTTTTTTGTTATTTGACACAGTTAATAAGATAACAATTGAATAAAAACAAGTCGATAATATTTTATCGTAAACAATGTAACATTTTCGTCTGCTGACTGGTTAGTGTTGTGGTGATAGGAATGGAAGCTTATAACGGAATACTGAAACGAAACTTAAATTTAAGTACAACTTAAACCGGTCCGATTTGAAAGTTCGCCATACAATTCTGTTAAAATTACGAGTCTCAAGGCGTGCTTAAATTTAATATGCGTGTGAGTATTTGGCCGTTAGGAATACATTTTTAAAATCACTTAGGTTAATAATACACGGCGTATTTAAAATGCGCCGAAAACGCGCGTCCCTGAAACGCGCGTCGTCGCCGCTTACATTGATGAAACAAGCGCGCACATGAAGCGCGTACACGTATCTGCGCATATGTTCTTGGAATGACGTTCGATAACATTTTTAAAATTTTTAAGATTCTCTATGTATAATCAATTTATTAAATGGGGCTTTATAATGACCATTCAATCAATTCAAATTCAAAATTTTTTTCACTCGTTTCACTCCTAAATGGGTCTACTCAATAGATTCGCTTTCTTTTGCATTTTTTTCTTTTTAAAAGATGAACTAAAGCTAACGTAATCAGTGTTGTCTCAAGAGGCCATCCTGCAACTGAAGAAGAGGAGTCTCTTATCAGATCAAAAGCTACATGCGTCTACTGCGCGTATACGCGTTGTATCTGTGTAGTCAGTCAAATACCAGTAGAGACGTTTTTCGATCGCCCCGTGTGTTTAGGTTACTAGGTTGCGTTTGAAGCGCGTATACGCGCGTCGTCGGCGCGTTTAAAATACGCCGTGTAGTGTGTGCGCCTTAGATTATATGAAAGCATTTATTTTTGACTTTATTTTAATTAAATTAAATTATCCATTTGAAAAACTACAATAATTGTTCAAAGATCGATTTTAATAAAACATAGTTTCAGCGGAATAATGCTTAACGTTGAATGTTTTAACTACAAATTTCGTCATTCGTATATAAAGAACTCTCAACAGTACTAAGTAGTGCTTTCGCTGGATGAATGTAATAACATGTGCAGTGACAGAAAATTAACATATTATGTTTTTCTTTAACTTGACATTGATAGAAATGCTCTGTAATTAAAAAACTAGGTATATAACGACATTACTACTTATACGATATCTAATATAGTTCTTGTTTTTCCTAAATACAACGGCCGAATTGAGAAACGTCATTTTTGGAAGCCGAGTAATAAAACCGTGACGATATAAGGTCTTCATCCGTTTTTAAAGTCGGTTGAAAATTCAAGGCTTGTATAACCATGAATATTATATGTACACATAAGGTTATAAGGAAGTTACATTCCATATGAGGTATTGTCTGCAATTCTCAGAGAATAGATTAGAAAATGATGTATGTATGTTTTTTTTCTATGTTTGTTACGCGATAACTCCGCCAATTATGAACCGATTCATTTTTCGGCGTATAGGTAATGCCTCAAGGGTGGTCCCATTTAAATTTAATAATAAAAAACAACCCCCAAGGGTGGAAAATTGGGGATGAACTTTTTTATACGCAATATCTCCGCCGATTATGAACCAATTCGAACAAAGTCGGTTTTATTTTTTTTTTAAGTTAAATTACCATAGTACTTATATAAGTATATAGCTGATATTTTGTCAATAGAAACAAAAACTTACCGCGAAATTAGCGATATTGAAAGCACAGAATATTAAAAATAGCGTCATGTCGACCGACCGGTCTCTTGTCGACTAGTCCTAGATGCCACGGCAATGACCTATGGCCACTGAGCTTAGATATGGTAGGGTTGCACCACGCATGTTTTTTGTTGAAGAGCTAGAGCAGTCGTAACTTCGAATATATCAATCAACAACAAAAACCCTTGGAATATTGTTGTTTGAGTCTTAACGCTCACAGGACGGTAAACTTAATTATAAATGAACTAGCAACCCGTCCTGGCTTTTCTCGCATTTATTATGTACTAGCTGAACCTTGCCCATTTCGTAAGGCATAATGTTGTCAATCCTTTTTTTGTATAGCCTATGACACTCGGCAATAATATGGCTTTCTATTAATGAAAGAATTTTTTAAAATTGGTTCAGTAGATCCCGAAATTACGCCTTATAATTTAACAAACACACAAACTTTACTTCTTTATTATATACTATATACTATATTACTATTATACATGTAAACCTTCCTCTTGAAGTCAATCTATCTATTAAAAAAACAGCATGAGAATCGGTGCGGTAGTTTTTAAGATTAAAGCATACATAGGGATATAGGGACAGAGAAAGCATACTATGTAGTGATATTGTAAAAGAGCAACTATTAAACTTAAAAAACGTATATTAGAATGTCTGCTATTTTTTGCGGCAAAAAACGGAAGTGACGTTAAAATAATTAAATGTTTGTGACTTGACTCAAAGTCGTTTTGTTTAGTTCTTACATAGATAACGATGGCGTCACTTGTGTTTTCATGATTCGCGAGGGTCTTTTAAAATCGACATTTTTAAAAGATTACATTTCACTATTGAACCGCAATGAATTTATTTAATAATCATACAGGATTTTTTTATTCCCATAAAGATTACAAAAAAATATAACGTTCATTCAATATATGTATATCTACTAATTTAATGACACAATTTTTCAAAAAAAAAATGGTAGTGATTCGTAAAAATGTGTTATCGGTAGCCCTATTTGTCGATTTAGTATTCCTAACGTTATCGACGAGTATAGTCGTTGTTGATATTAGCGAGTTTAAACAAACGAACATTAAGCTGCTTTATCAATTAATTAGAAATTACCTAAGAAGTATATTGATAATTTTTTAAAAGACTAATATTGTAAATGTGAAAGTTTGTGAGAATGTATGTTTTGATGTATGTTTGTTATTCTTCCCGCAAAAATGGCTGGACCTATTTAGTTAAAATTTTGATATGTAGATGATCGGATGGCTGGTATGTTGTACCTTGGATTAACACATTAGATAACAAGAGAACAGGGACTACAACTTGTTTATTTTTATATTAAGGGGTAAAATAGGCTCCTAAAAAGACATGATAAATCTTTCCCATAAAATGGACCAACACTTTAGACATTTTCTCTACTTAAGAATCATCTTCGTATTTCAATGAATGTTCTAAAAGAAGTATTATCGAAATTTGGTTGGTCAAAGTCAAAAGTATCTTTATTCAACTAGGCAACATATAGTAACACTTGAATCGTCATGGTATTACAAAACATTTACCACCGTTTCGGAAGGCTTCTACAGAGAACAACCGACAAGAAACTCTGATAGTTGCTCTTTTTTAAATTTAAACAAAAACTCGACTATTGTAATAATTACACATGAAAGAGGTCATCGACCTGCGAACGTCAAAAAATATGATTCCAAGGGATTTTGTCTTTAATATTTATATTAATTTAATGTATAGTACGTACGCCTTTTTAATTAGAATTTTTTTTACAATTTTCTAAACTTGGAATAAGTCAGCTGTTACCGGGTTGTACTTATCAACAACTCAGCGATTTATTTTTAAATGATAGATCTTGTTAAATTAGGATAAAAACATAGCTTCGTAAAAAAACAGAAAAAGGTTCCCAATTATAATAAACATTTATTATTTTCCTCAAAGGGTCTCTGAACGCCATAAAGTTATTATGTGTAATAAATGATGGGTGTTTTCTCGTTAATCATTTTATTTTCGGATGTTCAGTTATTATTTACTAGATGTTGCTCGCGACTTCGTCCCCATCGGATCTATTTCTATTATTATGTTACAGTGAGTCAATCTTTAAAGATAGACATATACTGTCGCGGACTTTTTTTTAGATCATTTAAAGAGGAATAATTCTTTCATACATATTTTTTGGTATCTTGAACCGTGTTCGCAGCGCACGCAAAGGGAGCCCTCAAAGATGAATAATAGTCCCCGTTTTTTCCATATTTTCCATTATATCTTCGCTCCTATTAGTCGCAGCGTGATGTTATGTAGCCTAAAGCCTTCCTCGATAAATGGTCAATTCAATAAAAAAAGAATTTTTCAATTCGAACCAGTAGATCCTGAGATTAGCGCGTTCAAACAAACAAACAAACAAACAAACAAACAAACAAACAAACAAACTCTTCAGCTTTATATATTAGTATAGA
>JADANM010006955.1:0-10289 GCA_026213755.1 Eurema hecabe | reverse complement strand
TTTCATTTACTATTTGAGGCACCTTCCTAACTATCATCACTTACTTATTTACTCCTTGGGCGCGCTGACCCCGAAGTGGGTCTTGGCCTCCGATACGAGAAATTTCCATTTTCTCCTGTCCAGCGCAATCTCACGCCAACCTTCGCTGGCATTGAGCTCGCGAAGATCCGCCTCTACTTGGTCATTCCACCGGTACCTAGGACGGCCAACAGGGCGTCGGCCGGTCGGTTGCCCAAGGTATGCTCGTTTCACTCCTCGATCCGGCTCCATTCGCGCAACATGACCGAGCCAGCGCAGGCGATGTGACTTTATTTCCCCAATGATGTTTGGCTCGGCCATGAGTTTTTTCAAGTTCGGCGTTCTTACGAACTCTCCGGCTACCGTCACTCCTTTGTACTGGACCAAAGGTTTTTCTCAGTACTTTTCTCTCAGTGACTAATAGGCTGTTTTCTTCCTTTTGGGTCAGCGTCCAGGCTTCACTTCCGTAGATCAAGATGGGTCTTATGATCGTTTTGTACACTAGGACCTTATATCTCCTACTCAGAAGTTTGGACGCGAGGACTTGATGTAAGGTGATGTAACTATGATCAACATCAGACAAATCTAAACTCATTGGGTATATTGCTTAAAGGAAACTTTCATATCCTATGTGAGCGTATTTGTAAGTGTACCAGTTAACGATTTCAAAATATAACGGTCACTATACAATTTAAAACGGTCCCCTATATTTAGGATCAAATTTTGTCTTGTTTCTTTCCTCATCTTTAAATCAAAACTAATTCACCAAGATTGAACTTTTATTAAATTTAGCCTTAAACCATGTAAACAGATAATCGCATTGTGCGTTCACCCATGAACGTACGACTGACAGATTGCTTAACCCCAAAATGAAAATGAAAATAATACGACTCACCAGATTGTTGAAATTGTTCACTCACACCAGCTATTTCACAATCGTCGAGGCTCCACAACACTCACGATATTGCTTCCAAGACATACCCACACGTGACATTTGCGATAGCCATGACCTTACAGGTCTCACGTTCATCAACTACATCACGTTCCTCTGCTGGATGTCAAGCATTGGGCGCCAATGGAATTCAGATCCCGCTTCTGATATAGGCTCAGGGTCCGACATTATTTTAAAGAAACACAGAAATCACTTCAGAACACACTTCTTTATTTTAACTAATTAATTAGTTAAATCACAATTAATAATTTACTAATTATATCGCAAGCACGGCCGTTGGTACAACGTGTGCACCGGGCGACAGTCGGCTAGCCAATGTGCGCACTGACTGACAAGCTCTGTCTTTTATACTGTTTTAGTAGTGGGGTGATCGATGACGTCACGCCCGCTGCACAAATTGTTTACAAAACCAGATGGCGGCGCCGACATATACATATACAAAACTAGCTGACCAGTGCCCACTTCGTTGGGCATAATGTTAATAATCCTTTTTTTTGTATCTTAAACATTCGTTGACTCTTTAAAGGCATTTTCAAGCTCCACATGTTTTCTCTAGAACGCTTTCATTGTTTTCCGTTTCACCATACAAAAAGGACTAACACGTAAAATCATGAGATTTATCTCGGGATATATTGAACCGAACCGAAGAACACACAAACTTTACGTATTTTTAACATTACTATAGATTTATATACCGAAAAATATTACACTCTATAATATATATAAACTGAGAGACAAGACTGTTTGTATATCGATTAGTTTCTAATTGCATTGTATATCATAATAACTGACACAACATAGATAACGTCTTATCGCCGACTAATAAATATTATTTTAAACGTTATCATAGTAAAGCGCATTTTGATTGATAGTTATACACGAAATAAACTAAAAAAAAGCTGTTTAATAGGATGATTGTCTAACGAAGGAGCTGTGTGTAATAAATAAAGTTTTTTTTAATATTCGTTTTTCACGTTGGGTTATATTTTTGGCCGGTCTTTCATTTTCTTTGGGAAAACGTTATGATGTTATGTTATGATGCGAGTGTTTAAAATATTAAAAAAGGTCAAAGAAAAAAAATGTGATTTTATTCAAGTAGGTTTCATATAGTAGTAACACTTTTGAATCGCATTAAATCTTGCATAATATACCCTTTAGCATTTTCGATTATCCAAATAGAACCTGCAGCTCTATTCCAAACACAATCGACGTCGACTTCGACTACTTTCGATTCAGTTTTTGAGCGACTTCAAATTAAAATAAAAACTGTTTGTTTATGTTTCGTAAAGAATATGAACTGATGTTTTATCTGATTCTTTATTAGATTAGCTCGAGTTCCATGACTCGGTAAGCGGTATCAAAAATTTTCAATATCGACGAAGGTTACGCTCGAACTAGAGGCGCTAGTCCCAATTACTTCGTCGCGACGTTTTACTTAAAATTGCAATATAATGTAAATGTAATATAAGATTGTAAAATTTTTCAAAAATTAATCAATTAATTACTAGCCCCATGACAATCATAAGACTTTACTAACATTTGACAGCTGGCAACAGATAATTTAAAAACTATACTGATATAATTTATCTATACATATGTACTTACTTTGGTAAGATCCATGCCGATCTTGACCTGTGAGAGTAAATGGGTGACCACGGAGCCGTGGTTCTCCATTGAGCCCAGGTCACTGTCCGAGTCATCTTCGTACAGCGCTGTGGGTACCAGGAGAGCATGTTATTATAACAATATAGTATGTATGTATGTATGTATGTATAGTACGCGTCACGGATCTTTAGCGCTGAACGAAACCTACGCAGAAGTCAAGGTAAGGTATCGAGGTAACGGTGCGGCGCGCGGGGCGCGTGATCGTCGGGTGCGCGAGCGTTGATTGGTTCCCCATAGTGTTGTCTTTCTTGCACCAATACGTCAATTACGAGCGCGATTCTACCGATGCACAGCTATTCTCGTCCAGCGCTAAACATAAATGACGCGACCTATACATCGTCTCTGTTTTAACGTGTGTATTAAAAGAGATGTTTTGATGGGAGTATATAGTAAACAAAAATTTAGGACTTGTATTGAACTCAATTGCAATTATAACATAAATGGGAATTTGGCTTGGAATTTATACATAATCAATGAATTTTTAAATTGACTTAGACAATTTAAAGCAATCTACTACTACTTATATTAAGGTTATAGATATTTATAAAGCCATGAAATATTATTGTAAAAATAGGTTTCATTAAACATACTTCTCGAATTTTATTCTCATAAAAATAATAACTAAGAATAGACTAATTCGTAGCAACCCAAAACTACCCACAAATTTCTCAACCAAATAAAAACAACATCGAAAGCCACAAACAACACATCACACCTTCCATCACCACTTCGCATTAAACACCAACTTTATATCTATCTATACTAATATATAAAGCTGAAGAGTTAGTTTGTTTGTTTGATTGTTTGAACGAGCTAATCTCAGGAACTATTGGTTCGAATAGAAAAATTCTTTTTTATTGGATAGGCAATTTATCGAGGAAGGCTTAAGGCTACATAAGATCACGCTGCGTCTAAAAGGAGCGAAGAAATTATGGAAAAAAAATCAACGGGGACGAAGTCGCGAGCAACAGCTAGTCACTCAATATGAATGTTGCATCAACGTCTAACAATAGCATAATTCGCTGACTCAGTCCACCTTAGGCTTCCTCGTTCGATTCCCGTCACGTACACACATGAGTCAACACTTCGGAGAAATTTTATAGTTTATAGTTTTGGAACATAATATTTTATAATCAGACAACATGGTGTTACGAGAGATCAAGGTTCATGTTGTTATAAGCTATGTTACACCTTGGGGTGGTATGGTTGACTATCTATAAAAAAAGGCTGGACTCGTATCGTGTCTGTCATACTTGTGTCTTTATTAACCTCCGACGAAAAAGAGTGGTGTTATAAGTTTGACGTGTCTGTCTGTCTGTGGCATCATAGCTCTCGAACGAATGAACCGATTTCAAATTAGTTTTTTTTTGTATTACAGGTGTTTTACGGGCGAGTGTTCTTAACCATGTTTGATGAAAATCGATTCAGCCGTTTAAAAGTTATGGGGGGTTAAAGTGGGGAAGAAAAATCGAATGTCTGCAAATATGCTCAAGTGGGGTATCAAATGAAAGGTTATGACTTGTACATCACTAAAAACAACAACTTTCAAAAGTTTGACGTGTCTGTCTGTCTGTCTCTCGGGGGTTTTTTAAATTTTGAATTTAATATTATTTCTGTCAATGTAGTGCAAGAGCATTCCACAAACACAGGGATTTAGAAACGCGAATTATTCTTGCAGGTGTTCTGGTACGGAGAAGCTTTTAAATTGATAAATCTATCAGGAGCAAGTTCGTTAGATTAGCAGCGACTTTCTATTCTTAGTAAAGCAGAAGCAGAGCTGAATTGCTAGAACATTCTACACTAATCCGGGGGTTTAGAAGCGCGATTTACTTGCAGTTAAACTGGTATGCAGCCGGTGTTAAGCTCTTTGTTCGTTTAAGAAAGAAAGCATAAACAGATTTTGCTAGAATATTCCATACTATCTCAGTACAAAGAACATTCTACCTATATCTAGAATTTGGAAACATAGGATTCAGCAGCGTCCTTTTGTAGTGAACCCAAGTATTTAAGCAGAGCGTTTGCTAGAACATTCCACACTAACACTGGATTTTAAAAACTAATTTATATTCTTGCAATTAATGTGGTACGCACGAGGTTGTAAGAGCTTTGTTAATCAAATAAAGAAGGAATTTTAGAATATTCCACACTATCCCAGTACTGAGAACAATCCGTCTTAAACTAGCACTTGGGAACTTAGGATTCAGTAGTGTCCTTTCGTAGTGAACTGAAGCATAAGCAGAGCGTTTGCTAGAACATTCCTTATTCTTGCAATTATTGTGGTACCCCACACTATCCCAGTACTGAGAACAATCCGTCTTAAACTAGCACTTGGAAACTTAGGATTGCGCAGCGTCCTTTCGTAGTAATCAGAAGCATAAGCAGAGCGTTTGCTAGAACATTCCACACTAACACTGGGGCATAGAGGTAGGATTACCGTCGTAGTCGATCTCGCCGTCCCTCGTGCGGGGCAGGTCCACGGGCGACGCGTCCGGCTCGGCGCCGCCCTCCGCGCCGCAAGTGCGACTCGCGCTGTAACAAACACATTATTTGTTTACTATGGAATAATAACGCCTATGACCGCGATATGGGCACGCAAAGTGAAGCCATTTCTAAGTAGACTTTGTCTATTTACATAGATCGACGCCCGAAGTGCATCGCATCAAAATTGGTAGATTTCATCTTTCCACATTTTGAGTGTAAATTTCTTATAGTAGCGACATTTTCGGTGGGCCTGTCATCGACTATAACAACGTGCTTTTTACATTATATCAAACCGGAACTATAACTTGGAAATTTTTGGACCCAAATCTTGGGAATTATTATTTTAATTTTGTCAGTTCTGCTTGTATGAAACCTCTTTTTACCCGACTGCCAAAGAGGGTAATGTTTTTCGAGTGTATGTAAGTATGTATGTCTGTTCCTTTGTGACCTCCTGTAGCCTAAACGGCTTGATGGATTTTGATGTATGAGGTATCGTTAGATTTGTCTTGATTACGGGAGTGTCATAGGATACATTTTATCCTAAAAGTCCCACGGGATAAAGACATAATTACTCTTTTTTTAGTGTGCAGTCGGGTATTTTGTTTTTTTAATAATAATTACTTGTTTCAATATTTTTTGATTACTATTATACAATGTCATTAAATGTTCATTTCATTGGCAAGCAACTTTGAAAATCGCATCAGTAGTGCACATATTTCCTTGTACAACTTCACAAACTTTACCATGTTATAAATATGAATTAGAAATATAAGATAAAAGAAATTTAAAATATAGATACGTTAATTATATCAATTTATAAACAACCATCGCCTACACCATTCACGCTACTAGTATAATTAAAATAGTATAGGTCGCGTCACGAATCTTTAGCGCTGAACGAAACCTGCGCAGAACTCAAAAATAAGGTATCGTGATCGTCGGGTGCGCGAGCGTTGATTGGTTGTCCCAGTCGTGTTGTCTTTCTCGCACCAATACGTCAATTACGAGCGCGATTCTACCGACGCGCAGCTATTCTCGTCCAGCGCTAAACATAAATGACGCGACCTATACTTCTGTTGATGCGGAACAATTTTATTTATCAAATAGCATCTAGCATTGGGCCTCGTTAAGACCCAGCCTTGGCCAAAATTTGGAAGGACATTAGTTACCATCAACCTTTTTTTAATGGTGTTCCATTAATTAAGGACCGATGGGGTCCTTGACAATTCTTAGGCTTTTGGTTACCTTAATAAAGAAATGGTATGTTTCATTTCATAGTATAGAACAAAGACGCTTTCTTCTGTATGTCTCTACGTATGCTTAAATCCAATGATATTATATTAAGTAGATATGTTACATGCGCAAAAATTTCAAGACGCAAAAACATCCTAATTACGACGTCTTACCTTTAGGTGATTGGTTGCCGGTGCTTTCACGCGCAACTGACAAAACTAACTATCTCTTTTTCTCTTGTTGGTTTTATCTTTTATCTCTTTTCTATCGTTATGACTTGTACGTATGTGTTCTGCCGCTGCTGTGCGGAACACTTTTTTCGGTTGATTTGTATGGTTATAACATATCTATAAAATAATATAATTGCTTAATACTACGCAACTGCAATAAACATCTACGTCGATTGTGTTCGGAGTAGAGTACCTAATGCTATATAAGCCATGCGTTTTTACCCTATACGTTTAGTTTTACATAGCAATATATCGTCGAAGTCAATAGTATCGAGTAACATAACTTGCAATACACTTGCGTGTTTATTCGGTACATAAATAATAATAATAATAAATAAATATTTCAGGACATTTATACACAGCGCCATCTAGTTTTTTTTTTTTTATAATATGAAGAGGGGAGACGAGCTGGACGCACTCCTGATGGTAAGAGTAACGCCAGCCCATAGCCAATGCAGTGCTACCCGGAACTTTGCTATAAAGCCCAACTCCGGGCAGGAGTGCACTGCACCGACGCTCCCCACTTTGAGTCATCAGATGTTGAGACTCATGAGCCCAGTAATCTCGCTGGCTACAGTGCCCTTCAGACCGGAGCACAGTGACATTCGCACATCACTGTTCAGGCGGTAGAATGTCTGGCACTGTGGGGGTACCCACCCAGTCGGTCTCCTGCGAAAGAGACCTACCCCCGGTAAAAGCTAAGCCGAAGCTTGTGTTATGGCAACTAGATAACGGAATAAATTACATATACATACTTTTCTTTTGTAAATACATACATACAATACATAGCAACACCCAGACCCTAGAAAAATACAAATGTAAATTACAAATATATTTTTCCGGTGTGGGAATCGAACCCACGACCCTTCGCGCAGTAAGCAGTTGTATTACCACTGCGCCAAGCGGTCGTCACATGTAATAATCCCCTACGATATAGAATTTCAGGCAACCCTTTTCTAAGGGTCATCACCGTCATCGAACCGTTTTTTGTAACTAGACGATTACAAATACCGTATTACAATATTAGGTATCGTGTTAGGAAGTTAATATTCGCAAACTCTACCGAAGTATAAGTACATTGTACAATCATTAAATATTATTATACACAGGCAGACACGTCAAACTTATAAAAGTTGTTGTTTTTAGTGATGTACAAGTCATAACCTTTCATTTGATACCCCACTCGAGCACACATTTTCTTCCCTACTTTAACCCCCCATAACTTTTAAACGGCTGAATCGATTTTCATCAAACATGTCTAAGAACACTCGCCCGTAAAACACCTGTAATACAAAAAACTAAATTGAAATCGGTTCATTCGTTCGGGAGCTATGATGCCACAGACAGACAGACAGACACGTCAAACTTATAACACCCCTTTTTATGCGTCGGGGGTTAATAAAACGAAGTTCTTTTGTCTGGTTTTTGGAGATTCGTCTTGATTTCGAATTAAAATTTAAAAATAGCGATATAAACGGTATACCGTTTTATATATAAAAAAGCAGCCAACACGGTCGAATTGCGAAACCTCCTTTTTTTTAGTCGGTTAAAGACAAATACAATTTTGAGTACGATTGGGAGCATTAGAGTTTGCGAGAGATTCAGTAATCAATTTATAAAATTATCAAATAAAATTTTATACACTAATATATCGTCCTACCAATACGTAATGAATGACTGTTACTCTACTATAGAGAAGTTACGAGTTAGTTAAGAGTAAACGATGTTTTGAAACCCAAAACAATAATTACGAGCTCTCCGAACAATCCCTGTTTATTTCCAGACGAGAGCACAATGAATAGTATTTAAAACGTCATTGTTATTGTTTAATGGAGCGCAAACTTGTGTTTCACGAAATTCAGTAACAGCTTTTTGAGGGCCATTTAATTCGTTTCATTGAAGCTAGAGAGTAGATACCGCATTCTTTTTTTTTTCAAATTATGTCCATGACCGTTTGCTGTAGCGCTTAGCGCTAAAGCTAAGCTAAGCCTAAATAATTGTATCGATTTTGATTAAACACACTTTAATGCTTTGAAATAAAGGGTGAAAGTTTATACGGGTGTTACGGCTGCGCAACCCTAAAGGATCGCTGTGTCGGCGGGTCCCACGAGAACGCGGATTGCCGACGCGGCTAAATTCCAATTACAAGAATTCTTAACGTATATTCACATTTTTATTTTATATAATTTTTCATTCACTCTTAACCGAGCTTGCATCGAGCAAGTACAGGTGTTAGTTAGTTATAAGTTTTATTTTAATAAATTAATTTTAAGTACTATTTGGTTTTTTTTGGGGCCTTCGGCTGTGCGAAACATAATTGGCGCAGTCGGTAGGATCCTCAAAAAAACTGTGGCATAGATAGTTAGTTACCGCGCTATCGCTACTGGAGGATCCAGAATCTACGGTTTCCACGGACCGGAGGCGAAATCTAAACATTGATCCCGAAAGAAGCCGGATATGTTAATGTGAGTACATAGAATAGTTCTGTGTTACTTATTCCTTTAATTTTAATCCTATATTGTATTTTTTGTGTCCAAGATTTTCCATCCTAGGGAATCTTCCTCCCGAGAGCCTGCATCGAGTAGGTTTTCTCGTAGGTCTTATATAGATAATAATTGTAGGAATTTAAATAGGTTAGATAATATTTTAGAAGAAATGGCCGTGTATGACCCTGATACAATTTTCAAGGCCTTACGCCCGGTTCCCGAATTTGACGGGAACCCGAATATTTTAACGCGATTTATAAAGATATGTGATTTAATTGTTAATCAGTACATAAGTACAGGACCGGGTAGCGAGTTAGCTAATATATGTTTAATTAACGGAATTTTAAACAAAATTACCGGTTCTGCCGCGCGCTTTATTAATTCCAATGGTATTGCCGAAAATTGGGCAGGTATAAGATCCGCTTTAATTAATAATTTTTCCGACCAGAGGGACGAGACCTCTTTATACAATGATTTGGCTCTTTCCATTCAGGGGTCTTCAACTCCACAAGAGTATTATGAAAAATGCCAGCAGCTTTTCAGTACCATAATGACGTATGTTTCACTTCATGAAACATTAGATACAACAATTGAGGCGAAACGTGCATTATATAAAAAAGTAGCTTTGCAAGCGTATGTTCGCGGTTTAAAGGAACCTTTAGGGTCGCGTATTCGGTGCATGCGTCCCGAATCTATGGAGAAAGCGCTCGAATACGTGCAGGAGGAATTGAACGCATCATATTTGCAAAGTAAGGCTAGTATTAACACAAGCAGCTCTAATAAATTCGATAGAAGGCAATATAATATGGCTACGTTACCCCAATGTTCATTTAGTAATTCTCTTACCGCAAAAGCCGATCAATCTACACCAATACCTATATTTAAAGCGCAAATACCTCTTCAAGGTCAAGCACGCCCGCCAGTTAATAATTTCTCTAGACAGCCGACGCGAACGCAACAAATGTTCCGTGCTACTCCACCTAACTATAATCCGAATAGTAATATGTTCCGACTACCCCCACGTCCCCAACCAAATAATTTTAAAGGTCCTACCCCAATGAGTGGCGTCAGTCATTACGTCGTAAAGGAATCTTCCCCCACTGGACATGACTGGCGTAAACATGGAAATCCACCCCCTACGAACTACTTTAAAACTCGCGACGTTAATGTTAATGATTGTGTACCATATGACTATTACTCCTCATACTATGACTACTATGACAC
>JADANM010006871.1:5753126-5764755 GCA_026213755.1 Eurema hecabe | reverse complement strand
TACCAAAACGCTAAAGCAATTTTGATGAAGTTTTCTAAATAAATAGATCACAATCAGCACTTGGAATCGGATATATTGTATTTGCACTGTATACGAAGGAAGATTTTTTTTTATAAAAAATGTATTTATAAATAAATTAAATGCACCAAATACATGGTTATTTTAATACTCGAATATGGCAATATTTTTCGCCATTTTGTTTTCACGATTATGGTAACACTGTTATTATTGTGACTGAAAGTTGAGCTTCTAATCCGCCAAGGTATAGCTATGCTAGTTTCCCCCCACGGGAGTTTGAATTCTAATTTATGTATCGCTTTCACAAATTTAGTGTAAGACTTAGTAATAAATATTAAAGTATTAACAAAGGAAGTGTTTTATTTTTATTTTCTAACTGGCAATACCTACATGTCATAAAATCATTACATAGTATAAAACAAAGTGTTCAGCTTACATAGATGCTTAGATCTTTAAAACTACGCAACCGATTTTGATGCGGTTTTTTTATCAGATAGTGATTCAAGAGCTAGCTTACGGCTAGTTCTAAAGTTATCATTGTTCAAATCATTAACTATCTGACAAAAAATTATTTTAGTCTATTCCACGCAATGATATTATATTAAATAGATAAGTTATATGCGCAAAATTTTGAAGGCGCAAAAACATCCTAATTAGGACGTTTTACCTTTTTTAGGTGATTGGTAGACGGTGCATTCACGCGCAATTGAAAAAATTCTCTTTTCAACCGACTTTAAAAAGGAGGAGGTTCTCAATTCGACCTGTATGTTTTTTTCTGTTTGCTACGCGACAACTCCGCCAATTATGAACCGATTTGAACAAATCTTTTTTCGGCGTGTAGGTAATACCTCAAAGGTGGTCCCATTTAAATTTAATATTAAAAAAACAACCCCAAGGGTGGAAAATTGGGGATGAACTTTTTTATACGCAATATCCCCGCCGATTATGAACCAATTTGAACTATTTTTTACCCGACTGCCAAAGAGGGTAATGTTTTTCGAGTGTATGTAAGTATGTATGTCTGTTCCTTTGTGACCTCCTGTAGCCTAAACGGCTTGATGGATTTTGATGTATGAGGTATCGTTAGATTTGTCTTGATTACGGGAGTGTCATAGGATACATTTTATCCTAAAAGTCCCACGGGATAAAGACATAATTACTCTTTTTTTAGTGTGCAGTCGGGTATTTTGTTTTTTTAATAATAATTACTTGTTTATTGAATAGGTATTATCATGAGGTCGGTTTTTTTAATTATTTTTAGTTGATTTTATCATTTATCTCTTTCTATCGTTTTGACTTGTATGTATGTGTGCTGCCGCTGTGGTTGCTTTATAAGTGTACTAGATGTTGCCCGTGACTCCGTCCGCGTGGGCTTTCATATAAACTTTGACCCCCCTTCCCCCTTATAACCCTCTTTTTACAGATAAAAAGTAGCCTATGTTTTATCTCAGGCTCTAGACTATAATTACAATCGGTTCAGCGGTTTGGCCGCGAAAGCGTTTAATTATAAAAAGTTTCAATCCCTCGCGCAACCTTTCGGGGGTTGATTAAAAAAAAAGTAGCCTTTCTTCTTCCCCAGGCTTTAGACTATCTTTGTTTCAAATTTCGTTCTAATCGGTTAAGTAGCTTTAGCGTGGTGGAAAGACAGACAGACAGAGCTACTTTCGCATTTATAATAGTAAGGATAACATTGATTAACAATTATACGAGTATCACTGATTCCGCGTAATTCTTACTAATCTTGATATTTATTTAAATCTTATCAAGCTATGAAAAGCGTCCTACAAAAAAATAGCTATGACGTATATATGCAATTTGCCTCTCACCACTTCCGTAAATTCTTTATAAAATAATTTTTAACAAAAATAAACCGACTTCAAACTAGGAAGGAAAATATAAATTTGATTCGCACCAAGTATTACGAATTTTCTTTTAGAATATAGAAATGATTTAACAATTATTTTATAATTTTAAGTTTTGTAAAAAGGCATAGCCAAAAAGCATGTTTACGTTCGAATTCGGATGCCTTTTTTGAAGTCGTTTAAAAAAATTTCGTTACGTAACACTTCAACGTTTCCCAATAAAACTTTTTAAGGAATTTATCTTTGTAAAGATAATAATAAGAATATCTTAGAATCGAAAATAAAAACAATAAATTAATGTGCAAATGAAATAAGGTTACAATCGAATAACATTCACTACCTCTATTTGATAATAACAGCTAAGTTCAAACTAAAAACCTCGACAACGCATCGAACAAACAATTAACTTTTCCGCTTCCCGCTAAGAAATAAAACTATAACTGCACGATTTTTAACGTAAACATCTATGCTAATATTATAAAGTTGAAGAGTTTGTTTCTTTAAACGTGCTAATCTCAAGAACTATTATAAATAAGAACTACTATTGTATTCAAACCAGTAGAATTGAAACATTATATTACTATTTAACATAAGAGCGAAGCATCGTTGGAAAATGTTGCAAAAACGGGGAAAATATATTCATTAAAATATTTAGATGTGTGTGGAGTTTATTTTAAATACCTAACTAAAACTTTGTAGCAATTTAGGAATAATATATAAAGCGTTTGTTTGTTTGTTTGAACGTGCTAATCTCAGGAACTGGTTCGAATTGAAAAATTCTTTTTTTTAGGCTACATAACATCATGCTGCGACTAATAGAAGCGTAGAAATAATGGAAAAACGAATCAACGGGGACGAAGTAGCGAGCAACAGCTAGTTTAGGAATACAGCGGGAAAAATCGGTCCATCAAAATCATAATATTGAACCTTAAATAAATTATATCCGTCAAAAAACGTGTAGTACAAACTATAAAGCAGTGGGAAAAACTGATTTCAGACGGATACGGATGGGATGTATCTTACCTCACCTCCGAACAATGAGCGCGGGAAACTGACTATAATTACGCAAAAAACCATCCGTTTGTTTGTTAATTTCGTTTTCTCATCAGTGTTTCTTCGCGTGTTCAATGAAAACAACACATGTCTGCAATTTCAAAGTTTACGTGACTACAATCCAATATATAAAAACTAAAAAAATTAAAAAAGTATTCTGTCAGAAAAGAAAGTGTCATAATTTTGGCGGTAAAAATGACAGCTCTCAAAATTGTTTTTTTAATATTTTTGCTGTCTGTGGAAGTTTTTTGTTGGACGTTAGATTTGAACGAAATGCATAAATTAGATTCTGAAATGACGACAGAAAGGAATGAAGGAATAGGCGAGGAAGAACGGATGAGAAACGAATTGGAAGACGACTATCAGACAACGAATGATGCTGAGGATTTAGAATATCAAAGTTATATGGAGAAAAGGGTGAGTTCTTATCAAATATATAATATGTCACCGGAAGATAACAAGAACAGCAAATTTATTTATAAAAACCTTCGTAGGATTGTAAACGAAACACAAATTGTATTATTTTACGACTACATTTTCGCAAATTTATAAGCTTACCGAACTTCCGCGTAAAATAATAAGTAAGCGAGGACAACGACACGCTCTGATTGGCTGAATAACTGTCAACATCAACCAATCAGAGAGCGGTGTGTTATTTTCCGTATTTTAAAACAAGCGTTAAATTAAAAGCTCTTCTGTTATTGGTCGAACTATTTAGGACCTTACGATATGTGGTCGTAAAACAATAATACAATTTATCTCTCGTTTAGAATCCTACGAAGGTTTATAAATTTCCTAGCAAATTTATTTGCGGTTTTTTTTTTATTTTCCGGTGACATTACACTTTAAATATAGATATTACAAAGGAATAAAAGTATACGAGTCGTATGCGGTAATATTAGGAGCGATTGTATATTTTGTTTTTTTTTGTTTTACCGTTAAAGGTCTCGTCTAGATATCTAAAACAAAGTTGTGATAGACAATTTAGTTATAATTCTGGATTGCTTTGAAAATGAGTACGGAGTCAGACTTTAATTTTTATGCAGAAATCTCTGAATAGTTGTAATAGAATTGAATATTACATACAATGATATTTAATATATAATATTTTAAGAGCAAAATTTTGAAGACGCAAAAACATCCTAATTGGGACGTCTTAGCTTTAGGTAGTTCTTTGCCGGTGCATTCAAGCGCAACCGCCGAACACTTCATCGGAAACATATTATAACTAGTAATATTATAATATCGTAGTTAATGGTACATGGTTATGTTTAATATGCGCATGCATATAATTTTTTGTGTGTTGTAAGTATTTTTATAGATCAATGATATTATATTATAATAGATATGTTAAACACCAACAAATCAACCGAAAAAAGTGTTCCGCACAGCAGCGGCAGCACACATACATACAAGTCAAAACGATAGAAAAGAGATAAATGATAAAACCAACACGAAAAAAAGTTAGTCAGTTTCGCGTGAATGCACCTCAACGAACCACCTTAAGGTAAGACGTCTTAATTAGGATGTTTTTGTGTCTTCAAAAATTTGCACTTATAACTTATCTATTTAATATAATATCATTGATAAAGATACACCATTTTCTGTAAAACAACGTACGGGAAATTTTATTTAAACGTATGCGAGGATAAAATGATTGGGCTCTATCATTTATGGTTAAGAAAAAATTGAGCACAGCTGAATTCTAATTAATTAAAACAATTATGAATTTCAATAAGATCACGGAATATTACATAAAAATATCACGCCATTATAGTAATTATGTAATACACGCAATGAATCTGTTAACCGATTTCAAAAAAGGATGAGGTTTTTCATTTCGACCGTAGGTACATACGTGGTGCTTTTTCTTTTATGAATTACTAGCTGTTGCCCGCGACTCGACGCCCCCCTCCCCCCTTATATCTCTTTTTTCAGTTAAAAAGTAGCCTATGTTTTATCTCAGTCATAGACTATATGTACCAAATTTCATTACAATTGGTTCATTAGTTTTGCCTTTCACATGTATAATATTAGTAAGTATGGATAATATTTATTTCAAAGATAACTACTACCAGTCGTGTCTTTCACCCGCGCAAATCATTTTTTTATTTATGGAAAAAATTTAAAATGTTCCTTGAAGTCCAACGATGATTTTTACGGCGAGAAAAAATCGAAAAATCGCCGGAAAACATTTTTGACATAACAAAGTCAATTTTTTTTTCTCAAAAACATAGTTTATAGTTTATACTAGTAGTGCCCCGCGGTTTTACCCGAGTTTTTCCCGTTCCCGGAGCAATACCGGGATGCAAAGTATCACCTATCTGCGTACTAAACTTCAACTAAATCGGTCCAGCCATTTTCGCGAGCATTCTCACAAACTTACTAGTAGCCAGTAGGACTTTAACGCGTAAGGGGGGAAAAGATGGAATATTTCAGATTGGGTTATTTTTTTTTTTTTTTTAATATGTATGTATGTTTTCAGATACACAATGTTCTCAACAACGGTAGTATCTATCTCGATGGACTGAGGAAGGCCATGGCACATTACAGAGAGACTCTGGACAATTGTACCACCATGACCACTACTGTAAGTATAGTACGCGTCGTTTATGTTTAGCGCTGGACGGGAATAGCTACGCATCGCGTCGGTAGAATCGCGCTCGTAATTGACGTATTGGTGCTCAAAGACAACACGACTGGGACAACCAATCTATAGTCCCCTCGATACCTTATTTTTGACTTCTGCGTGGGTATCGTTCAGCGCTAAAGATTCGTGACGCGTACTATAACATGCCTTGTATATTAAAAGAAAGAAACATTTATACGAGAGTAAATTTCACAATATTGATATAAAATACACGAGACACTTCAATTAAACAATTAATAAGTAAACATCGTTTTTCTGATTTTTTTTATAAGTTATTTATAAACATTAGGGGAGTTGAAAAATAACTACTACATATTTATTTAGTACACTCAAAATTTTATTGAAATTGAACCTTTGTGTTTTCAAGTAAATTTAACGCAATTAAAAATGTATAAAAAAATCTTTATTATGTAGTTAAAAATAACTAAGTCATAAATAATAATGCTTTCGCTTGATGCGTGCAATTAAAGGAAAACACTGCATTTCATATGCAGTGAAATGCTTTCCTTTAATTTTATATTGATTGAAATGCTCTGTAATATTAAAACGTTACGATTCTAATTTATATAACTTTTCTTTTCACTTTCCATCAGGTGGCTCGCCTGCTCGTTTGCCCCCTATGTTATAAAAAAAAAAAACTTTTTTAGTGGCTTAATAACATATCTCGATAGACAATATACGAAAAAAAATAATTAAAAATGAACCTTCTTAGTGTTGCAATATATTAGGTATACAATTTACCTATATTAGGTACACAGATAATAAATAAAATAAATAAATAAAAACACTTTATTGACACACAAAGAAGTACATATACAAGGAATAGAATAGCCAATTGGCGGCCTTATCGCTACGAAGCGATATCTTCCAGGCAACCGGTAGTAGGCGATAAGAAAAAGTTATTTTAAAATAGATAATACATAGCTAATAATATAATAAAGTGCTTAAATAGATAATAAAGTGTTCCAAAAAATTATATTTTCAGTGTTGCAATATAATAAATTGTAGATAAAAAATATTTTTTTTTATTTAAAAGGCGGCCCCGACCACCTGGCTATCAGAAGACGCCCCATACACGCGAACAGTCGCGGATGTGTGCAAGGACGTTATGGACGCTAGTGACCAGGTCACTAAGCTGTCAGAACTGGCGCTCTGGGCCACCAATGAGCTGAGAGAGAGGAAATTCGCTAGGAATAATGTAAGTTTATTATAAGTTGGTTTTTTAAGTTAAAAATCGGGTTAATGGCTAGTCATGGAATGGCACACATAGGATTCTGTACAAAAATGTTTTATTATATGCATAACTAGCGACCCACCCCTGCTTCGCACGGGTGCAACTACTGAATGTCCTCATACACAACGTTCACAGCTCTTTTTGACATCCTGACCCGCGGCCGACCGCTACGCCGCGCCGCAACAACTACGTCCCTGCATTTTAAATTTGTAATATCTTCGGAACTATTCACTTAAATTATATACTGTAAAAAGCATATTGATCTATAATACATGCACAATTTATTTAAGGTACTTAATTGGATAAGGATTAATGCTGTATAGCTAAAAATCACTTCGTAAATAACCATTTATCAGTAAAGGATTAAAATTGGTTATGGTGGGTTATCCCTAAGAGATAGACGTATGCCGTCGCGGACTTTTTTGTAGAACTTTATAAAGTGGACAATACTGTAGTACAATATTTTGGTCTATCTCGTAGGGTTTAGACAGCGTTTGCAATATAAGCGCAAGAAAACGTCCTTATTTACGACATCACATTAGAAAACTCTAAATTTATCAGTCTTTCTCTACTATATTATGCATGTATTATACATATAAACCTTCCTTAAAAATCACTCTATCTATAAAAAAACTGCCTCAAAATCCGTTGCGTAGTTTTAAAGATCTAAGCATACATAGGGACAGACAGCATTACGCATATAAATCAGTTTGATATAACTCAAAAGATAGGATAGATAACATCATAATATATGGTAGCCGAGTGGCTAGTCCATATTTCCATACTAATATTATAAATGCGAAAGTAACTCTGTCTGTCTGTCTGTCTGTCTTTCCATCCCGCTAAAACTATTGAACCGATCAGAAGGAAATTTGGTACACAGATGGTCCTTCCCCAGGCTCTAGAGCCTGCGACATATATATAAATTACATGTCACGTTGTTTGTCCGCGATTGACTCCTAAACTACTGAACCGTTTTTAAATTATATTTGCACACCGTGCGCAGTTTGATCCAACTTAAAAGATAGGATAGCATATATTATAATGTATGCCTGCGAAGCCAGTGCAGGTTCGTTAAAAAATAGGCTTTAAAATTCCAGGACACAGCTCAAGATGAGGAGGAACAATTGCTCTTGAAGTTAGCCTGGTTCCTGGACCAGCTCGCTCACCTTACAGGGTACAATCCTGAACTAGATGACTATCAAACTACAACAGGTAAATTGTTTTAAAAAGGAAATATTTTTAGTTTGTTTTTTTACTTAGATTTTCGTAATTATCTTGCTGATACTTCCCTAACAACTATTCAAATTTATTTTGTGAGACCTCTTAAGGTAGCTAGAGCCGTTATAAGATTTTTGTTCGCTGCCTGTCTGTAAAGTCCCTTATTTCGGTAAGGCGTTACGGTATTATAGCTGAAATTTAAACCGTATAGAGCCGCGTTAAGGCGGAGTCTAAGGTCAATTTCAAATCGTGAATTTTGCACACAAAGTCGAAGGACTTATTAGCACACAAACAAATAGTTTTCTATTTGTATGCGTATCTAATTAACCAATGAGAAAAGTTATTCTGAAAGCAGGCGTAGACTAGTTCACAGTCTAATGACAAGATACAGACATTTCATTCATATATATTTTTTATTTATTATATTCAATTTGTTTAAGCTTTTTTTTTGGTATTAATTTTTATTATTTCTATATTCTTGCAGTAGCACGATATTATTATACATGTACTTACCAACAGCATCTATGTTATACTAGTTGACATAACAATATTTTCCGGAATAAAAAGGAAATATATATTCTTTTAAAGGCCTTAAAAGTATACCCAAATTCCATCAAAATTAGTTTACTGGTTTGGGCGTTAAGGAGTAACAGACAGACAGAAAGATTTCGCGTTTATAATATTAGTATGGAAGTATGGATTAGATTTATTAGTATGAAATATTACTTTAAAAATAATTATAGAATTATTCTCAAGCAAAAAATGAACAAGATACTATTTACATGTTACGTAGTGTTAGTAGTAGTTACATGTGATGTAGTTTGGCTAGTTATCTATACATCTATACATATAATAATAATTTAACGAGTCGCTGTCTGTACATGGAAGATAAATGAGAAAAAATATTATAGGAGACCTTTATTAACGCAATAGAACCCAAAACAATGATTTTTTTAATTTTTTTGTCTTTTTGTCTGTTTGTTTGTGCATACTAATCTCAGAAACGGCTTATCCTATCTAGATGGGGTTTTACATATGGGGTTTATGTACAGACAGCGACTCGTTACGTTTTTATTATATGTATAGATGTTTACATAAAAACAATAACTATGCAGTCTTTTGAAAATTTCAGTCTCTGTACTTTATTACTCTATACGTAGGTTTAAAGATATTTATTTCTTAATTACTAGTCACTTCCATGAGAACAATATTTTTTAAAATAAAATAAAAATTGTGGGTAGTTCGATACAAAACCACTAGTAAGAAGCGAATTCAAAGCATTCAGTCGGTGGTCCAAGTTAGAAGATTTATACTTTAAAATGTTCACTATTAATTTATATTACAAAGTTAAGATGTATGTTAATAATTTATTTTTGAATGAATGCAGTGAATTCGCCTCCCTGACCCTTTTTGGGAGTTTATTATATAATTGTGCTCCTGCAAAAGTTATGCAATTCTTGCTGTAGTTAGTCCTAACATTGGGCAATACAAGGTGGCTTGCTCGACGCAGCGAGTAATTGTTAATTGTATTTTTTGTATTGAAAGTGATTTGTGAATGAATATAATTATGAGTTAATTTGTAAACAAGTATGCATGTGTTATAAGTGTACAATTGTGTTATATTTAAAAGTTTAGTATCACTATACATTTTTTGTGTTGGAGTTCGGAAGTCGTAATTGTATAAGATTTTAACTATTCGGTTTTGTAGTGTTTGAATTGGTTTCAAGCTGGTTTTGGGCGATGCACCCCATATTTCTATAAGATATAGTATGTGAGGTTTGACTAAGGTTATATAATAAAGTTCTAATTTTTTTGGGAATGCAGCGCACTATTCTGTGGACAAAACCGATTAGGGATAAAAGTTTGCCTTCAACCATTTTTAAATGCGATTTCCACGTTAGGCTGCTATCAAGCATAAGACCGAGATATTTTTCTTCTGTAGCCATTTTGAGAATTTCACCACTTATAATTAGGTTAGGGATGTTTACAAGTATTTTGTTTTTAGCAGAAAATATAATGTACGGTGATTTTGAGGTGTTTATTGTTAACAGATTGTATTGAAACCATGTTTCTAGTTTGTTTAAGTCTGTTTGTGCTCTCTCATAAATTTCACTGATGTTCTTGCCAAAATAGAAAAGACCGAAGCTCCTAGGGTTAATTGCCTGACAAATGAAAGAGCCCGATATGAAGATATTTTTTATTTTATTATTAATTTTGGAAATAATACAAATATCTATGCACTATACTGAATAATCGTGATTATATTATAATCTAATGTTTAACACTGTTTAAAATTGTATATTTTTTCTTTCAGACTCGTCAACAGATTCGACAACCAACGCCGACGAATTTACCACATCGCTACCGGAGACAAGTCATTTAGAAATTATGCAGTCTGTAGAAAACGGACCGTCAATAAAACTACTGCCAAAACAAGTGACAGCTGTCAAAAATGTCAAAAAGCGCTCTCTTGACGCTACAAACAATTTCGTTCAAAATTACATTAAATACAAAGTTTGGCATAATGATAATGATATGCCTAGTGATAATAAAAACGATCCTTTTGATGTAAATAATGATTTAAAAGTTAAACCAATTAAAAAGAGGTCTGTTTCATTAAAAAAGGCTATTTTCGTCCGGCCAGTTAAGAGTTTGACGAAAATTAAAAGTAAACTTTTCAAATCATTGCGCGATTCCCGCTTACTTAAGAAGTATAGTGAGAAGAAAAAAGTTGTTAAAAAAATTATTTCCTAACGTGTGTCGTTGATATTATTTGTAATAATTGTATATCAAAATATAAACCATTAAACTTAAATATTTTGATTGCTAGTTTTGAGCGCCTTATAGCGAATTTAAGTTATACAATGACTGCGAAATCACAAAGAAAACTATTATGCCAAGTCATGCTATCAATGAGAGGCTAAGTTTGTTTCAAAAATATTACTAGGTAAACTTTAATTGCTATTTTTTAAGCCAAGTTTTAGTTAAGGTTATTAGTTTATTTAATTGTTGAGAATAAAGTGAATATTATTATTATTGTTTTATTTTAATTTTTAAGGAGTACCCATTTTATTATCAGTAAAATATTAATATAACCTTTTGTTGAAGACGGTTAATGAAATTCTGTCCTACTAATATAAATATATCTATTAAAAGAAAAATCTGACTGACTGACTGGTTTCATTCAGCGCTAAAGATTCGTGACGCGTACTGTACCTGCATGCCAAATTTCAAGCGTCTAACTTAAGCGGTTTAGATTTTTCATACAAACGGATTTTACCGCTAATTCCCGTTCCCGCGGGAATTTCGGGAATTCCTTTTTTGGTGTGTTTCTACGGTATCTAAGCTACGTCCCCCAAATTTCGAGTGCCTACGTTTGGTCGTTTAGGCTGTGCGTTGATATGTCAGACAGTCAGTCAGTCAGTTTCTCCTTTTATATATTTAGATAAGCAAAGAAACTTTTTACGGTATATTAAAAGAGATTTTATAAAAAATATTGTTTTTAAAAGATTGAAGGTTTATTTGCTTTCAAAACACTTTTAAACGTAAATAAAACAAAAATAATTATGCAAAATATATATTTCATACATA
>JADANM010006871.1:5699489-5716047 GCA_026213755.1 Eurema hecabe | reverse complement strand
AGTGTGCAGTCGGGTATTTTGTTTTTTTAATATTAATTACTTGTTAGATTTAAAATTTACAAACAAATTAATTCAAGCGTTAAACAGTATAAAGCCATATGAGCGAAAGTGTGTGTGTTTAGTTATTATTTATTAAATCAATAGTTTCTCACCTATGAGCTTCTCCCCGGCGGCGGCCACATCATCTATCCGCCGCTTGTTGGCCGCCAGCTCCGACTCGAATGCCGACTGCTTCTCCATCTTCGACTGCAGGTTCGACAGCTCACTGAGAGAGAGAGAGAGAGAGGGTTATATAAATGTCTCTATAAGTATCTGGAAAGAGGGGTTGTTATACAGTGTGTCACAAAACATGTGTCCGATCCTGAAGGCTAATATTCTCTATCTAAAAACCTTAGACTAAAAGAATAATATAGACGGAACGTCACTGAACTAATATTGACGCCAATTGTCGCTTGCAATGTGTGCGTGAGGCTTTGACCTTTGTATACGGATAGCACTAATCATGTGCATAATGTTGCAAGCATTTTTAATTCTCCCAACCGTTACTTGGATAAATTTATTGTTTACGTTAATATTATTATGTTTCTAAAAAATAGTAATATTCGTTTTAATAACTTTTATCTGTAATTCTATTTTGGTAATAATGTTTGTGTAAATGATATAATAATAGATACATAAATACATAAAAATTTACAAAATAAAATTAATACCGAGCACATACACTTTGAGTACCTATTTCTTCAATAAAAAAATAATTTTTATTTTATCAAATGAACGCTGTTTTCATGTTAGTAACTAAACAAAGTTTATAAAAAAAAAATACAATAACTTCTTAAGCAGGTAATTAGGTCCATAAACTATGATTAAAAACATCGTATGTAAGTAAGTATAAGCAAAAAGTAATATTAGGTTAAGCATTAAGCTATATTTCAATTTTAGACAAAATTAAATAATTTCCCACAAACATGGCAAAATATTTTAAAATAATATGTAGAAAAATTATTTTCAAAGTCAGGAACCTCAAAACAAAACCTCCCCCAAATTCATGGCGGAGGTTGTGTGTTCCTAGCCTGTCAATCTAAAATGTTTACAAAAATAAATAAATATATTATTATAAACTACTAATTACCTATTAAATGATAAACCAGATTTTTTAAAAGTTTGCTGAATTATTTTTATAGTTTTTATCGAACAACATGGCATGTTTGTAAAAAATATTTTATTTTGATTTGACAAGCGTAATCATTCACGGCTGATAGACACTGTCAGCGAAACCATATTCTATTTGTACGTACATATTGTATTTTCGGCTTATTTTTTAGTTCAGGACGTTCCGTCTATATTATCCTTTTAGTCTAAGCTATAAACCTTTTCGAATAAAATAAAATAAAAAATCTAAATCAAAAAATAACAATGCACTGAAGTTTCAAACATTATGTTTCTAGTGAAAATATTTACACAAATTTAAGGAAATTTACAAATGCTGGCAACTCACGTACGTACGGTTCGTAGACCCTATAGACCCTACAGCTAGCAGAGCACGTGAACGCGAGACGGTATTGCCATGTGAGTTTTGCAACTTTACTTAGTTTATTTTTTGTTTGGAAAAATTAATCCTGTTAATTTTTTCAAAACGATAGCAAAATAAGGACCTACTACCGGTATATTAAGAGGTTTTCGGTTCGGACACATGTTTTGTATAGGTCGCGTCATTTATGTTTAGCGCTGGACGAGAATAGCTGCGCATAGGTAGAATCGCGCTCGTAATTGTCGTATTGTTGCTCAAAGACAACACGACTGGAACAACCAATCAACGCTCGCGCACCCGACGATCACGCGCCGTCCCCTCGATACCTTATTTTTGACTTCTGCGCAGGTTTCGTTCAGCGCTAAAGATTCGTGACGCGACCAATAACACACTGTATATAAGTATCGTATCGTTTACAGATTAATAAAGAAATAAGAGTTTGGAAGGCCAGTTCGATATAGTTTATAGGGGTTTATGCTTCCCCCCCACATAAGCAAGTTCGTAATAATAATAATAATAACTCTTTATTGTACACACAAGAAGAAATAACATAACAAGCAGCAAGAGAAAGAAAAATTGTACAAAAGGCGGTCTTATCACTACAGTGATCTCTTCCAGACAACCGTTCTTAATTGTAAAAGATAAAATTTTGCCTGAGAATTAGACACTGCTTTTTAGAGAATTAAATTATGTAGATTTCAGGAGTAACACTGTCTTCTTTCTCTTCTCATTACTGGAGAAAGAGGAGGGGGGGGGAGAGAAAGAGAGTAAGAGAGAGAAAAGTGGCGCACTCACCGGTAGTTGTGGTCGTTCGCGAACTGCATCTTGAGCTCGATCCACTCGCGCTCGTGAGTCAGGTCGCGCACGAACTGGTGCAGCTGTTTAGCTTGCTCCAGCTTGGCGCCGCGGCTTGCGCAGCTCTCCTGTCACACACACGAACACATTTACGATATATACACGACCGATTTCGGAATGAACAAACCTATAAAAAAATATTATACATACAGACGAATTGAGAACCTCCCCCTTTTTTGAAGTCGGTTAAAAAGAGGAGGCGAATTCGACGAAGCATTCCCAATTCCCAGAAAAACATTGATGGGACCACGATGCAAACTTATTCTAGTAAGCTTATGAAAGTTACTAAGAGAAAGTTTATTTTCCTACGGCAACGAGGTTCGCCGAACAAAAATTTCTATTGGTTGATCGATTTCGAGAATTCCGATTTTTTAATTTCCGATATTTTTATTTAAAGTTAACGGCGATGGTATCAATGAGAGATACACAGATAGTATACAATGTGAGTTCGACTAATATATTATATGCATGTAGTTGCTCAGTTTTCAACCGACTTCAAAAAGGAGGAGGTTCTCAATTCGCACCGTATGTTTTTTTTCTATGTTTGTTATGCGATAACTCCGCCAATTATGAACCGATTTGACAAATCTTTTTTCGGCGTAATAATAAAAAAAAACCCCCAAGGCTGGAAAATTGGGTATGAACTTTTTTATACGCAATATCTCCGCCGATTATGAACCAATCGTATATCGTAAAGTCGGGTTTATTTATTTTTTAAAGTTACTTGTAGTCCATTATTTTTCGTTTAAAATTATACGGCTTCCTAGCAGACATCTGCTAACAACCCGAGCCTTTAAAAAGTGTGCGTGCGTGCGTGAGTGCGTGCGTGCGTGCGTGCGTGCTTGCGTGCGTGTGTGTGTGTGTGTTTGTGTGCGTGTGTGTGTGCAACCCACCTTCAGCTTATCAGCCCTGACCCTGACAGCGTTCACCCGAGTAGAGATGTGCTTGGCGTGCTCGTGGTTGGCGGACAGCAGGCGGTGACCGAACGCCTCCAGCTCCTCGACCCTGCCCATTTGCGAGTCGAGAAGTTTCGAGAACTCTATGTGTTTGCGGATCAGGGTTTCTACGGCTGTAAATGACAATGAAAGCCTTTTAATCGTTTTCCCTTACAATAATCATATGAGTGCATCATAATATAATGATTTTTGAAGATATACAACCATTAAAAATTGGGCATCATCTTTATTACATTTTAATACAGGAATTGTTATAAAACAATAAAATAAAACGGTATATTTAAAACAAACGGTCGTCTTTTGCGTAGATATTCATTGATGGTCGGGAAATAGGAACTTTTTTTTATGCGATGAAGTAGGGAGACGAGCTGGACGTACTCCTGATGTTAAGAGAAACGCCAGCCCATAACCAGTGCAGTGCTACCCGGAACTTTGCTAAAGCTACTCCGGACAATGGTGCACTACATCGACGCTCCCCACTTTGAGTCACAAGATGTTAAGACTCATGAGCCCAGTAATCTCGCTGGCTACAGTGCCCTTCAGACCGGAGCACATTGACATTTAAATCTAAAATATGAAATTACTATCCAAAAATGTGCGTCAGCATAGAGTCATATGTACTATTGCCTAATGCCTAGTACATATGACTCCTAGTAACTAGGCTATGATCGTGGGGGATAAATTTTTCAGTTTTGGAATGAAGATTAGTCTGACAGGTCGACTTTTGTATTATCTAAATGTGATGGAAAATGTTATGTAAGCCGTAATTTTCATATATTTTGGATCATTGTTTTCATTGTAATATTGAAAGTTAAAAATATATTTTGTTGCAGTCTTTAAAAATATATAAAAATAAAACACTGTATAAATTCTATCATCAACAACCTACATATTTCCTTTGATTGGTGAAGGGTGGATAGTGATACCACTTTGACGAAACAGTAAATTTAGCCCAGCGGCATGGTTCTACTATTCGAATTATTACCACAGCTTCAAGCGGTGGTCAAAAATGGTATGTTTACGACCACAAAGCTACTCACCGTCTAGATTTTCGCCGAGATCATCGTTGTTGAGGAAGGCTTCCTTCGCGGCGAGCCAGTCCTCCACCTGGCGCGCTTGCTCGTTCAATATTTGGAGTTCATGGGCCTAGTAAATATATAATTATTATTTAATTTCAATTCTATTTGTACATTAAATTTAACTGAAAATAATTAATAGTATTTACATTCATTTATATCTATATTATTCTTTCTCTCCCTGTCTATCTGTCTGTCTGTCTCTTTCTCTTTTTTCAGGAAATCATCATATTTACATGTATCGTAATAACTCTACCCGTGCGACTACGGCGATGATTTCAACATTTATTTCTCTCTCAGTTTGACGCGAATAGAGTTTCTTCACGCGTTCGACTTTCCCTAATCCCTCTATCTTTCTCTTCTTCGCTCTCTTATCTAACTTAGATTTTTAGCCATCCTGCTCATATCTATTTAAAATTTACCTATCAACTCTCTATTAACTCAGCCGTGTCAAATAATTTTTACTCTGCAACCACGCCTGATAAAGATTGATTTGCCCTCAGCTAATTCATTTGAAGCACTCTCTTTACACCTATGACCATACACCTCTTGTCTATCTTTCTCACACTAACTCTCTACTAACTCACCTGTGTCAAATAATTCTTCCTCTGCAACCACGCCTGGTGCAGACTCGAGGAGAGTTTCTCCACCCGTTTCACCTTCTCTGGATCCTGGGCCTGATCAGCCTCCTTCTGGAGACCAGCTATGGCCTTCTGACGACCGTCTATCTCCGCCTAGAATGATAATAATAATTGAGGACGCTTATTTTTAAGACAGCGCCACCTAGGGAGCGCAGAGCAGAGCTATGTTATGTCAAGTAGTTAACGAAATCATTACATAAATATGTATTACTATAAAATATAAATTCGGGATCAACTGTGGCACAGTGCAATGTATGCGGCGCAATGGTAGCTCATTGCGCCAAACAATATTATTACAACTCATACTAGCAACCTATTTGTTATATAAATAAATAAATAAATATTTCAGGACATTTATACACAGCGCCATCTAGTTCCAAGCTAAGCCGAAGCTTGTGTTATGGCAACTAGATAACCGAATAAATTACATATACATACTTTTTTTTTGTAAATACATACATACAATACATAGCAACACCCAGACCCCAGAAAAATACAAATGTAAATTACAAATATATTTTTCCGGTGTGGGAATCGAACCCACAACCCTTCGCGCAGAAGGCAGGTGTATTACCTACTGCGCCAAGCGGTCATAAAATGTTATCCTTAAAATAAATACAAGCGATTAATCACTTAACATTAATACACTACAGATTTCAATAAAAAAACGAATCCAATAACAGAAGTTAACAACCTTTTTCCCCCATCATTTTTTTTTGACAGATACTAACAACCTTTTTTCGAAAAAAAATGATTAATTAATTTTCAAATAAATCTCACCTTTCTCTCGTGGTGCATTTCCAGCAGTGCCTCCGCGTGAGCGATGCTCTCGGGCTCCGCCCCCGACATACGCTTCATCGTCTCCGACACCCACAGCTCTAGTTCCTGTTACATTAAAGCCAAAATCAAATACAATATCTTCATACAACTAGGCAGAGCTAGAGCAGGCTATGAGCAGCCGCTCATACTATTTTATTTTTATTTATTTATTGTGTACAACCACATCATACATAATCAAATATACACAAACAATTACTTTAGGTAACAATTATCTATTATGCATGACAATAACGATGTACATAGTACATTCTATATATGTGTACCTTACATAATTTCGTTTGAATCGTTGAGCAATTAATTATTTACGTAAAAAATATATCCAGAGGTCGTGTCTGTTTGTATAGTTTTTAAATTTCATGTCTAGTTCCCAAATTTACCAGATAGTTTTTTCGAAGTTACGTTATGTGGACTGGAAAGAGGATCCTTCGATTCGGAAGCCCCATAGGTCCCACTGTGACGTGACAGCACGAGCTTATA
Source organism: Eurema hecabe (assembly GCA_026213755.1). Taxonomy (NCBI): domain Eukaryota; kingdom Metazoa; phylum Arthropoda; class Insecta; order Lepidoptera; family Pieridae; genus Terias; species Terias hecabe. Next base: position 5,709,674 of record JADANM010006871.1, on the reverse strand, counting down.
GAGTACTAACTGTTGCCCGCGACTTCGTCCGCGTGGACTTTCATATATACTTTGACCCCCCCTTCCCTCTTTTATAATCCTTTTTTCCTAGATTTTTTCATACAAATGTTTTTTTCCGCTAATTCCCGTTCCCGCGGGACCACGTACTACGTAAGTACTAAGCTTACTTCATTCAACCTCTTCGTAACTCAACCCCCCAACTCCTTTCGCATAGCCCCACTCCCCCAACTCACCTTCAAGCTCTCCTCGAACTTGTGCTCGGCGATGGCCTCGTCCAGCAGCGCGCTCCTCCTCTGCCCCAAGTCCTGGAGGTTGCTCCAAGCTTCGTCGAGTCCGCGGAGACTAGCTTCGATCTCTGATGCATGGTCCGGGTGGCTGGAATTGTATGTTGATATTTATTGATGTGTGTGTGCTTTAGTAAATGCTCATAGCAATTAATATACGTCAGTGTGTGAGTGCCAAATGTTTGAGACGAAAATGTGTGTGTGTGTGTGTGTCAATAACTGAAAAACGTGTTTGTTCGTTCTCATGCGCACGCATTTGTGAGTCAAATTTACAGAGACAGCATGTTTGTACCTACATAATAGGTTTTTGTTGTATATACTAAACTAACAAAATAACCCGTTCCTTGGGTTTTGAAAGCCCCCTGTATCTATACTTCTATACTAATATATAAAGCTAAAGAGTTTGTTTGTTTGTTTGTTTGTTTGTTTGTTTGTTTGAACGCGCTAATCTCAGAATCTACTGGTTCGAATTGAAAAATTCTTGTTTTATTGAATAGACCATTTATCGAGGAAAGCTTTAGGCTATATAACATCACGCTGCGACTAATAGGAGCGAAGATATAATGGAAAATATGGAAAAAACGGGGAAAATTATTCATCTTTGAGGGCTTCCTTTGCGTGCGCTGCGGTTCAAGATACAAAAATAATATGTATGAAAGAATTATTCCTCTTTAAATGATCTAAAAAAAAGTCCGCGACAGTATATGTCTATCTTCTAAGATTGGCTCACTATAACATAATAATAGAAATAGATCCGACGGGGATGAAGTTCCGAGCAACAGCTAGTAGATGTATATTTGTAAAGTCATCAAACGGCATGTGCCACTCCATGTGTGTCCAGAGCCATATGTTTGTATGTATGTATATGTCGCAGGCGGATTGTATAATCCGCTGTATAACATTACGGCTAGCCATTTTAAAAAAACTGGGCCGTTTTGTAATGCGGCGGTTCAACGATCAGCCGTATTGTCATTGCGTAGTTTTTGTATCATTATAAATTATATTATATTCTTATTATTTTAGTATCATAGTCATAGTTTTTGTATCATCTATAATATAAAAATGAATCGTAAAATGTGTTGGTAAGCGCATAACTCCATAACAGCTAAACCGATTTAAATAATTCTTTTTTTAGAATAATCCTGGATGTACTGGGATGGTTTTTAAGAAAAAAAATGGTAGATGTCGGTTAGTTTTTGGGTAGAATAGGTACAGGTTACAGTAACAGCGTAGAACGTCGCGTTGGGCCGGCTAGTTATAAAAAGAACCATGTATATGTCTGTTCATGTATATACACATACGTGTGTATGTATGTATGTATGTATGTATGTGTGTGTGTCCTCACCTAACAGCGAGCGCCTCCCCCTGCAGCTTCAAGGCCTGTATCTTGTCCCCGATGGCGGAGGCTTCAGCGGCGCGCGCGTGGTGGCGGCGCCGCAGCTCGTGCGCGGCGGCCAGCTCCCGCCCGCGCTCGTTGCTCGAGAACAAAGCCGCTTTCTTTGCTACGCGCTCGGCTGTATCCTCCACGTCTCTGTAGAGATCGAAAATTGTATGAAAAAAAAACGAATAAACCAAAGGTTGTGCACATCTTCAATTTTGTCGCCTTCCACGTCTCTGTAGAGATTGATTAGTAGATGAACAAATTAAATAAAAGATCGTCCTGAAAGGTTGGAAACAACTGTGAAGTAACTGTCAAATGGACTGATAAAAACCAAATCTCTGTAGAGATTTATTATAATTTGTGAGAAAAAAAAAATCAACTCGAAAAGTCGTGTGTATTGGATACATGACAAATATAAAAATTTCGTTGTCTTCCACATCTCTCAAGAGATTCATCATTAGTTGCTTACTTTTCAATATGAAACGTTTCACACATTTGATAAATAACATGACAAATGTTGTTGAACGTTATTTAAGTTCCTATATAGTTCATTTTTATGATTTTTTTTTTGGAAGATATTTACTAACCTATTAAACGAGTGCAGTTGAAGAGCTGCAGAGAGACGATCCCGGTATCGTTGTAGGGCCCCGGTGAGGGCCTTCCACTTGCCGAGACAGGCGTCACGCCGGGCCCTTATGGCCTCCGCCTGCTGCGAGGGGCCCTGGGCATGACAAAGTTTTATTAGTTAAACTAGCTGTTGCTCGCGACTTCGTCCCCATCTGATCTATTTCTATTATTATGTTATAGTGAGTCAATCTTAGAAGATAGACATATACTTTTTTTTTTTTTATTATAATTCGGATATACTCTCCCGGATCTTAGTCCGGGATCATTTTATACATATTTGTTATATTTATATTTACATTTTTATAGTTTATATTTTTATAATTTATATGAAATCTGTCACCTTGTGTTATTTCTTTTATTTGAAGCCTTTGCAACCTTTTTACAGAACGCCAGCAGGTGGGGCCTGGAAGCCTTGTCTGCCATTATTTCTGCCAGTACTGGCTTCGTGAGTTTAACGTTTATTTTGGCTTCCAGGTCACACCTGGCGGCGCCGTTTATGGGGCATTCCAGCAAGATGTGGTATACGTCTTCGGGAGACTCCCCATCACACTCACAAGTAGGATCATCTTTGAGATGAAACCTGTGCAAGTACGACGAGAAGCCCCCGTGACCGGTTATAATTTGTGTTATCATGTTTTCTGTGTTTACAGTTCTCATTATGCGATATGCATCCGTGATAGACATATACTGTCGCGGTTTTTTTAGATCATTTAAAGAGGAATAATTCTTTCATACACATTATTTTTGTATCTTGAACCGTTTTCGCAGCGCACGCAAAGAAAGCCCTCAAAGATGAATAATTTTCCACGTTTTTTCCATATTTTCCATTATATGTGATGTTATGTAGCCTTCCTCGATAAATAGTCAATTTAATAAAAAAAGAATTTTTCAATTCGAACCAGTAGATCCTGAGATTAGCGCGTTCAAACAAACAAACAAACAAACAAACAAACTCTTCAGCTTTATATATTAGTATAGATAAACACAAACGAAATCAATTACATAGATATGACTTTATATGTATTAAGTTAGATGCTTTAAGCGGTATGGTCTATGTATGTGAACCTCTCTGTCTCTTTTCCTCTCTATGTTCTCTGCTTGTTAATCAGTGCTTATCCATATTATACGTCTTGCCTAGCTTTATATATGTCCGTCTGTGAATAACTCTAGACCCCAAGGAGCTTTTCAGCCAACGCAGCATCTATTTACATTACATGTTATGACCAGGGACATTAGTCATAGTGTCTGTCGATTTGTATGTCTGTCTGAGTGTTTTTTTTTATTTATTCATTTATTCTTTGTTACATTATAGAAATTACAATATTAAACAATCTAAAACTATTGGAAATTTTGTAACTGGCGGCCTTATCACTATTATTAAAAGTGATTTCTACGAGGCAACCAAACACATGAAAAATCATATATAAACAATATATTTAAAACGGTGGCGAAATGCAACAATAAAAAAAAAAAAAATAAAATAAATATATATAATATATTAAATACATAATTATACAGACTTAGTGTTAATCAGTCTGCGCCTGATAGAGCGGCTTATCAGCAAGCAAGGTCATTGTCCATTTCAGATCGATCGTGTCTGTTTATTAATATATCAATGAGTTTTTCTATGTGTGTATAGTACGCGTCATTAATGTTTAGCGATTGACGAGAATAGCTGCACATCGGTAGAATCGCGCTCGTAATTGACGTATTGGTGCTCAAAGACAACACGACTGGGACAACCAATCGACGCTCGCGCACCCGACGATCACGCGCCCCGCGCGCCGCACCGCCCCTCGATACCTTATTTTTTACTTCTGCGCAGGTTTCGTTCAGCGCTAAAGATTCGTGACGCGTACTATACGTGTGTATCAGTCTACGCGCAAGCCTGCCGTAGCAGCTTCTCATATAGTGAGCTGTTGTTCAGGTCGTTGTTGTTCGTGTCTGTCTATCTGTTCATTTGTATGCGATGGTCTCTCGTGTATTTGTGTCCATATTTGTGTGTGTGTGTGTGTGTGTGTGTGTGTTTGCGTGCGTTCGTGTCTGTCTGTCTGTGTACGCACCTATCCTAGCAGCTTGTCACGGCGTGAGTCGTTCTCCAGTTCAGATCGATCGTGTCTATCTATCTGTTCATTTATATTCGTCAGTATCTGTGTCTATGTGTGTGTGTGTGACTATATACGTATATATAGTGACAGCTATTTAGAAATACTACCAACAGTCCTCGATACAATGAAAAATAATTCACCGCAGTCGTTTATATTATAAAATTAAACCATAAATAGTACATCAATATATTCGGAGATTTATCGTCTATGTTTGTGTATGTGTGTGTATGCGTGTGCGTGTGTCTATTCATATCTGTCTGGTCTATATGTATATCTATGTCTCTGTGTGTCTTTGCATATCTATCTAGTCTATATGTATATCTATGTCTCTGTGTGTCTATGCATGTCTGTCTGTCTGTCTGTCTGTCCGCGCACGCACCTGCCGCAGCAGCTTGTCGGCGAGCGCCGCCAGCGCGCGCACGCGCTGGTCGTCCACCTGCATGTCGGTGTCCAGGTCGTCGAGCTTGCGGAGCAGCGCGCTGCAGTGCTCGTAGTCGCGACCCACCTCGTTCGCTTGCACCTGCGGGGAGGAGGGGGGGGGGGCTTATTAGTCGCTTCAAAGTTTAAAGGATAAACTACGAGCAGTAAAATATACTACTTTACAACTCTTGTTTAAACACAGCGCTACTAGTCCCGCGCTAAGCAGAGCTTGTGTTATGGCAACTAGATGACGGATACATCTATATATATAAAAGAAAGTCGTGTTAGTTACACCATTTATAACTCGATAACGGCTCAACTGATTTGGCTGAAAATTGGTGGGGATGTAGTTTAGAACTAGGAGAAGGACATAGGATACTTTTTATCCAGTTTCCAGGGGAATCATTTTTTTATGAAAGTAAACGCGGACGGAGTCGCGGGCAACAGCTAGTTATACATACATATTTTTAGTAGGTATACTGTTTATCCCGGTATTGTCTCGGGAACGGAAAATACGAGAGTAAGTCCTAGGGTTAAGGGTGTACCACTTGTCAAGATCTCCCATTTTGAGCCAGTCAGTTGTTCGAATAGTCGAGTACCCTGTCTTCGGTTTAGATGAAGGTCATACGCCCTTCCTCTATACCCATTTTAAAACAGGAACTTAAATGCATAGATTAGAGAATCTAAAAATAGAGAACCCTGCTCTAAAACAAGTCCAAAAAACTTTAAATAATTTGAAAAGGACTTTTAAGAACTAAACGTTGACTCACCATCATCTCCTTGTCTCTGATCCAGGCTTCTATCTTTTCCAGGTGTTGGTTGAATTCCAGTATATCTTGGGCCTCCTCCAGACCACGACCTGGTGAAAATATTTTGATATTTATTGATTTTTTATAACATAGGAGGCAAACGCCCATCAACACTTGCAGAGCTTGACGGCTCTATAGGGCATAGGGAGGTTACCATAGTCATTTATTAATTTATTTATTTTAGATTCACTGAGAAGCTTACACAATAGCTAAAATAATAGGTAAAATAACATTAAACTACTTATTTAAATAGGTGCTGCTCTTAAATGTGTATACAACTGACCAAATAGAAATTAAAAGGTTAACAGAAAATATAAAAATAATAAAATCGTATTTAAAAAGATAGAAAAAATAAAAGATAGAGAAGTGCATAAATTATGTTTTCTGAGTACTACCAAACATTTCTTTTTAAAAGCTGTCACTTTAAGACTGTTGTGATTGTTATATTATTTAGTCACGGTGAGAAGTGGCATCATCAGGCGCCCCTCCTTAGTTTAGTGTTGCTAAATTTAGTTTTTATTCACAAGAACTCACATAGGTCTATGCTTTTGTTAAGATCATGTAATGATTGTGGAAATAATGAATGAACGAATTACATCTGTATTGGTATTGGATTTGTATTTTCCGTTAAAAAATAAATTTATTCCACTTAGGAATATAATTGATTATAAAAAATTATTAATACAATAATTATGAACTAAGTCAGCAACCATACTGTATGGTGTTGAGAGAAGACTAAAGGACTAGAATGAATAATCATAATAATAAGGAAGCTATTGGTGATGGGAATTGGAGTGAGATTAGGGTTCCCACCTCCCGGGTTTTCCCGGATTTGTCATAGTTTGGAAGGCGTCCGGGGAGCGTACGGGACGGGTTTAAATTTTAGTCCGTGAAAAACCGGGACGTTGGATCCCCTTAGGCATCAAAGCGTGATCTTTAACCAGGAATATGTTCCCCCCTCACGGTGGCACATGAAAAAATGTCTGGAGTGACAACTCCAAAATCCGGGGACCTTACGCTTCCGGCTCTGGGGGATAGGTTATGTACATGGCAGCCCTAACTGGGATAATAACAGAAGGAATTTATTCAACAAAATAAAACGCACCAGTCTCCTCAGCAGCCCTCTCCAGCTTCCTCCAATCCTCGCGCAGCTGCTGCAGCTCATGCTGCACCTCCTCCTCCGGCCCCAGCTCCTGGGCCAGCTCCTCGACCTCCTGGAGACGAGCTCTGTTCGCTGCCAGTTCAGCCGTGAACGCCTGGTGCTTTTGCAGACGTTTCATCTTCTCTTCGAGGCTTGTGACTTCGCCTGTAAGGAGAGTTTTTTTTATTGACACAATAATTATATTAACTTTTAATAGGGAATTTCCAACATTTGTGGAATAGGTATATATCTGGATTTTTCTACCAATAGTCTATGGAATGTGTTTTAATATGATCTATTAAAAAAAATATTACTATTTTTTTTTTTGGTGTAGAACATCCTCTGAAGTCTAGCTTTAGAGCAAAGTTCTGGGCAGCACTTCATAGGTTATGGGCTGGCGTTTCTCTTACCATCAGGTATGCGTCCAGCTTGTCTCACCACTTTATAGTATTAAAAAAATATTTTCTATCTAATTCTGTACATTTCTGTAGTCGTCTGGAAGAAATGTTATCAGCAACATGAAGGCCGTCAATCTTATTGTACTTATAACTCTATAACGATTTTTTATGTTGTTTGTTATATATGTCTCACTCTTTTTAATATTTTGAATTTTATTTATTTTACATTTAGATAGAGCCTAAGTCCTAACTAAATTACACTGTTTAGTAATTAAAAAAATAATAATGAATACAATTGGCAGTACTTCTTGACACGGCGAGCATATATATAGGCGTTTTTTGTTTTCTTGGGTCTAGATTTGATGGATTTTTGGATTCTACTTTTACTTCAAAAGATGTAACTGTGAATAAAATAAATTAAATAATAGTACAACTAACCGTGCTGCGCATTAAGCATGGCCAGCTTGTCGGCGAGCCAGCCGCGCGCGTCGGCCGCGTCGCGCGCGAACTGCGCCCGCGCACGCGCCCGCACCAGCCGCGCGCGACGAGCGTCCGCCGCCGCGTACAGCTGCAACACAACAATACCATTACCTTCATACATCTCCCCTTTATTACACAAAGGAATCTTAATGACTGAACAAGCAAATCAAATTTACGTATTATAAATTACCTATATACATCTCCCCTTTTTACACAAAGAAATCTTAATAACTAAACAAGCAGATCAAATTTACGTGTAAGTAATTATAGTACGCGTCATTTATGTTTAGCAATTGACGAGAATAGCTGCGCATCGGTAGAATCGCGCTCGTAATTGACGTATTGGTGCTCAAAGACAACAGGACTGGGACAACCAATCAACGCTCGCGCACCCGACGATCACGCGCCCCGCGCGCAGCACCGCTACCTCGATACCTTATTATTGACTTCTGCGCAGGTTTCGTTCAGCGCTAAAGATTCGTGACGCGTACTATACCTTTATACATCGTCCCTTCTTTACACAAAGAAATCTTAATAACTAGACAAGCAAATCAAATTTACGTGTTATAAATTACCTTTATACATCTTACCTTTTTTACACAAAGAAATCTTATAAACCAAACAATGAATAAACCAAAATTTACGTGTAAAAGGCGACTTTAACACTTGAAGTGATTACTACCAGACAATTTTTATACGCAAATCAGAAGGGGGATTTTAGGGGGGTTAGGTCTTCGCTAATATTTAATACTTACTTTTAATATTAAAAATTCATATAGTCGAATAAATTTATATTGGACTTTGACTTTCACTTTACCTTTTTCACTAACCTAGCTGATTACATTTATATTGGACGTTGAATTTTTCACTACCGCAGCCGAATAAAATCATGTTAGACATTCACTTTCACTTTCACTTTGACTTTGACTTTACCTTCGTCCTCCTCTCGTTGATGGCGCGCAGCTCGTCGGCGATGCGCTGGCTCTCGACGTGGTTCTGCTGCAGCAGCTTGTCGCCGTGACTGTTCAGTGTCGCCAGCTTCTCGTCCTGGTCACCATTGAATTTAATTAATATAATCTTAATAAAATTACATATACATACTTTTTTTTTGTAAATACATACATACAATACATAGCAACACCCAGACCCCAGAAAAATACAAATGTAAATCACAAATATATTTGTCCGGTGTGGGAATCGAACCCACGACCCTTCGCGCAGAAAGCAGTTGTGTTACCACTGCGCCCAGCGGTCGTCAAATGACTACGAAGGCGTCAAATGAAATAATGATTCTTTATATCCCGGTATTGCCCCGGGAATGGGAACTACGCGGGTAAAACCGCGGGTAAACCGCTAGTTTTATAAATAATTGTATTGGAAGCAATTCTATAAGAACAATCGATGAATAATTGCAAAATAAATAATTTAAGGCAATATTGTTTAAAAAAATTCATTAAACATAGTCAAGTAATTGGAAATTATTTTTTTTATTAATATTAATATAGTACATACTTGCGTTACGAGAAGTTTCTCGAAGGCCTCGTGTTTCTTCAGTAGATTGTCGACTTCCTCAACGCTAAGCGTTGGCGATATCTCGGTACCTGGAAGATAAATACACATTTTCAAAAACTATTATTTATTTTAATTTTTATTTGTGTGTGTGTGCGTGCTTGCGCTTGTGTCTGTGTGTAGCATTATAATGCAAGTTTTTATCCTTTCACATCAAAATTAATAAATAGATTTAGCTGTAAGTTAATTAATAAAAAATTTATCAAAAGCTAATGCGTTATCATTATCCTGTACACCTGGCATTCTCATCTATGTGTCTATGTCGCAGGCGGATTGTATAATCCGCTGTATTACATAACGCCTAGCCGTTTTAAAAACAGGGCCGTTTTGTAATGCGGCGGTTTAACGATTAGCCGTATTGAATGCGGATAAGTAAATGTTTTAGTTTAGGATATTATTTTATATTTTATTGTTTGTTCAAATTAAAATCCATATTAGTTGATAGCTGCACTATCGCATTAGGTTAAGGCCTGCAAATGTAGATGTAAAGAGGAGAAATAAATTAATAAATATGTACGAGTGCGTGTGCGTGCGCGTTTGTGTGTACGTGCGTGTGTGTGTTTATATATAATGTGTGTATATGTGTAAGTGTGCGTGTACGTGTGGGTGTACGTACGTTCGTGCGTGTGTGTGTTTATATGTAATGTGTGTATATGTGTAAGTGTGTTTGAATATATGCGTGAATGCGTCTGTTTATACGTACGTGTGCGTATACGTGCGTGTGTGTGTGTGTTTACATGTAATGTGTGTATATGTGTAAGTGCGTCCCTGTATGTCTCCCCCCACTCACCGAGCGCGGCCTCCTGCGCGGCGCACAGGTCGTGCAGCAGGCGGTCGTCGCGCAGGAAGCAGTGCCAGTCGATGAGCTGGTCCAGCGCCACCTGCCGCGCCGCCCACGCACCGTGCAGCCGCGCGCGCTCCTCGCCCAGCGCCGTGCAGCGCTCCACGATCTCCTGCGAGTTACATAC
>JADANM010006871.1:5652790-5665522 GCA_026213755.1 Eurema hecabe | reverse complement strand
CGCCACAGCGCGGCCCACTGCTCGCTGAGCGCGCTCAGGCGCCGCTCTATCTCCGCGCTCTTCGGGTGCTTCGCGTCGATTAGACTGGAATATCATACATTATTTATTTATTACATATACCAAAATCACAAATAACAAATATCAACAAGTATTTATATGCAAATGGCGGCCTTATCACTAGTCAGTGATTTCTGTTGCCGTTCTAATTAGGATGTTTTAATGACTTCAAAATTTTGCGCTTTTTATGTTATAAACATATATATTTAATTAATCATTGGCTACTTTATACACAGCGCCATCTAGTTCCGCTCTAAACAGAGCACTACCAGTTTTTTATAATAAATATAATAATAAATAAATAAATAAATATTTTCAGGACATTTATACACAGCGCCTTCTAGTTGCAAGCTAAGCAGAAGCTTGTGTTATGGCAACTAGATAACGTATACATACTTTTCTTTTGTAAATACATACATACAATACATAGCAACACCCAAACCCCAGAAAAACGCAAATGTAAATTACATATATATTTTTCCGGTGTGGGGATCGAACCCACGACCCTTCGCGCAGAAAGCAGTTGTGCTACTACTGCGCCAAGCGGTAAAATGTACCACCCACCTCTGTCCCCTGGCGCGATGTCTTTGGGCAACGAGGTCCCGGGCGCGCATCTCGTGCAGTAGGGCGGTATGCTTTTGCCTAAGAGCCAACACCCCTCGGATATCCTTAGCGGCTACTTCGGCACGACATATACGCTGCTTCTCCGTCACCCAGCCTGGAACAAACACATATCTATCTATACTAATATATAAAGCTGAAGAGTTTGTTTGTTTGAACGCGCTAATCTCAGGAACTACTGGTTCGAATTGAAAAAATCTTTGTTTTTTGATTAGACAATTTATCGAGGAGGGCTTTAGGCTACATAACATCACGCTGCGACTAATAGGAGCGAAGATATAATGGAAAATATGGAAAAAACGGGGGAAATTATTCATCTTTGAGGGCTTCTTTTGCGTGCGCTGCGAAAACGGTTCAAGATACAAAAATAATATGTATGAAAGAATTATTTCTCTTTAAATGATCTAAAAAAAGTCAGTGACAGTATATGCCTATCTTCTAAGATTGACTCACTATAATATAATAATAGAAATAGATCCGACGGGGACGAAATTGCGAGCAACATCTAGTGAATGATATGGTTCTTTTTGGTATGAAAAAATAGACCATATTTAGATAAGAATTCTTGAATAAACCCAAAAAATAAAATTATCGAGGGGTGCCATTTTGCATAATAAAACATATATTCATTTGCAGTAGTTTTGAATTTAAGCAGTTAAGTTTAAGATAATTAAAAAAGAACACTTTTCTTACCTTCTTCTTCATCATGGTCTTCGAGGAACTGGTACAGATTCCTTGCATCTTCCAATCTCGCTTTGCGATCTTTCGCAGCCGTCACCAAACTGAAAAAATTTAATTGTTTCTTTAACCTTTTGAAAAAGCTAACGTTTAATTATCCATACTTCCATACTGATATTATAAATGCGAAAGTAACTCTGTCTGTCTGTCTGTCTTTCCATCACGCTAAAACTATTGAACCGATCAGAACGAAATTTGTCTAGAGCCTGGGTAAAGACATAGACTGGAAAAAAAGGGGTTATGAGGGGGGAAAGGGGGGTCAAAGTTTATATGAACGTCGACGCGGACGGAGTCTCGGGCAAAAGCTTTACTATATTATTATATTAATAATTATTGTAAACAATGGATGAACTGATTCTAAATAGTCACGTAACGACTGTATATGCTTATAATCATTTTTCAATAAAATACTAGCTACTACTAATAACAAGTCTCAGACGTAGCATATATACAAGTTGTCGACATCGCCCATTGCGGGCTAACGGTCAGTCAGGAGGTCGAGGATCCTGCCTTTGCCTCAAAAAATAATCTACATATCACACGAGCTCACCTCTCATAGCTCTGAGTAAGGGTCTGCAGCTGTTGTTGCAGCTGCTGCGTAGGTGGTAGACCTTCAGCAGCGCTGCCCTGGCGCACCAGCCGCTGGATGCTCTCCTCCAGAGCGCTGAGCTGCAACTCCTGGAGCGCGTGGGCTTGGAGCAGACGTTCTACGTCTACTAGATGACGGCCTACTTCTTCAGATTCGAATTGGGTCTGCAAAAAACATATATTTTACTAGTTCGCTTGGTAGAAATCGCTTTCAAGTGATAAGGCTGCTGGTTGGGCCTAATTTTGTAATTTGTACTAGTTTGTATTTTGTTCCTTTCTTCTTATGGTGTAATAAAGTGTACATAAATAGTTTTATTTCTAATTTTAAATTATCCTATCCTTTTTGGAGTCAGTAAAAATATGCACGGTTTTTTAGTGTTTTAAACGCTTCTACGAGTCATTGTATTATACAAAAAAATTTAAGCCAGTCAATAAAAATTAAGCTTTAAAGCTGTAGGCCCATGCAGCAAATTAAATTCCACAGGGTGGTGTCACCTCAATATCATAGGGCCAGGCTCAGTGCCTGTCTAGTAGCTGACCACCCTCTTTATGCTTCAGCAGCTTCAATAGCTCACCAGGTGATATTACTAATATTATAAAGAAGTAAATTTTGTGTGCTTGTTAAATTGTAAGGGGTAATCTCGGGATCTACTGAACCGATTTTAAATATTCCTTCACCAATAGGAAGCCACATTATTGCTGAATGTCATAGGCTTTATAAAAAACCGAAAAGGATAATTAACATTGTGCCCAACAAAGTGGATATGGGTCTCCTAGGTTATTATATGTAAATCTGTGTTATTTTTTCTTTTATTTTTACAACACTTTTTACCCTTTCAGCTTTTCTCGGATCTCAGGTTGTCTGGAAGAGATCAATGTAGTGATAAGACCGCCTTTCGTACTATTTTTCTTTCTTCTAGTTTTTATTTCTGTGTAAAATCAATGACATGGTGTATAATAAACAGTTATTAACCCACCTTCATCTCAGCCAGGGTATGACGAACAGCATCCGCCTCCCTCAGCAGCGCCATTAGATGAGCCAGTCTAGCTAGCGAAGCTCGATGCCTTTCCAGCAGCTCGAGCAGCTCGCGCCAGCGGGAGAGGACAGCTTGTTCTGTTCTGGATACAGCTTCCGCGCCGTGGTAGTTCTCTCGGACCAGCTCGGCCGCCATGGCTGAGAGGTCTTCGAAGCGTTCCGTCCTGGATGATGATGATGTTTTTGTGTTAGGAAAACAAATAGTGTTATGCAATATCTAAACAAGACGAAGGGGCTTATCCAAATTATTATTTAAGTCTATTGCCTGTATGTTAATATATTTTCTGTAAGATTATATAAAAACTCAACTTTAAGTAATCCTTAACTTTCCATATAAGAAATTTATTACAATATTTCTGTGTCTGTTGTAAGATCTAGGTTTAAAATAATTAGTTTCACGCGTTTTGAAATCGCTATAATTATTTTATTTTAATATTTACAGAATTACTTTATCTCGGGATAGGACGTAGCTATGAATATGCAACTTTATTTTATATGTTTTTAAGCATAATTACTGCACCTGGTTTGAATTATGCAATAACTACTGTACCTATCATCATGAAACTTTGTACATATTCTTGGCTTTATGAGAACTATAATTCCGGTATTTATTTAATTGATTCAATGAGAGCGAAACCGCGTGTTAAAACTTGTATCACTATAAATAAATAACTTACCTAGCCAAAATATCAGCAGATATAGCTTCATGTTTCTTCACAGTAGCATCCACTTGGGATAAGTTGGATCCGTAGCGAGGGTCTGACAGTACTTGAATCATCTCCTTGAGATAGCCTTTTCGGAGTACAGACTGAAAAATTGTATGAAATTTAGTAGGGATTGCCGCAAGGGTATATCACGGGACCTATAGTGTTGATAATGTTTGTTATTGGTGAGCGGGTAGTATGGACATTTTAAAATGTGGGATTTAAATGTTTAATAAATTACTAATGCATAGATAATTTCTTTGAAAAAGTATTTGCTGAAAAATAGAAAATTATATAAGATCAAGATAAAATTAGATAACTTCACTAAGAAATGTATGTGTAACTTATGTCATTTATTTAATGTAATTAAAGTATACTTCCTAATACTGAAAATAAATAAAATATATAATAAACTACTAAAGATTGTTTGACATGTGAATTTTTGTAACATTTTTAAACAAAAGCTACTAAACGGATTTCGCTAAAATTTGTCATGCGGGTAGATTAGTTCCTGGATGAACATATAGGATACTTTTCATCCCGGTTTTGTCCCTTGAAAGCAAACAAGGCAGGCAAAACCTCAGAGTGTGGTTAGTTATTTTCGTACAAACTTACTTTCGTATTAAACTTGTAGTTCAGCTGTTCCAATCTCTGTTGTCGGAGTAGCTCTGTTCTTAAAGCGAGCTCTCGAGCGTGCTCGGCCTGAAATTAAAAAAAAAACTATTTTATAAACTGCAGTATGGAGGGTACTTTTATGCCCCTTTTATACTGTCTGAATAGTATCTGAATTTTGTACAGACAATATATTACTAGATGCTGCCAGCGATTCCGGCCACGTGGACTTTCGTGTAAAATTTGACCCACCCCCCTAAATTATAAACCTTTTTTTCCCAGTTAAAAAGCAGTCTATGTCTTTTCTCAGACTCTAGGCCATATGTGTACCAAATTTCATTACAATCGGTTCAGTAGTATTGGCGTGAAAAGGGATCAGCACTCAGTTTCTCGACTTGTACCCATTAGGACCAAGACTTGCAATTGGAGACTGCCCTAAGATGCTTCCACTCTGGGCCTGATCAACCAACCCACCTGTTCCAGCTGCTGCCACGCCCTCTCCAGGTCCTGGGGCAGCTGGCCATCCGTCGGCGCCCACGCCTCCCCCACCAGACTCTTCAGCATGGTGTTGATATCGAAGTATAGGGCTTCGATCTCCGAACGCTCCTTGTATCTGTAAATGAATAAAATGTAAAGATGTTTGTAGTTTATGAAATACATGAGAAAAATGTTGGTTTTTTTTATATCTATCTATACTAATATATAAAGCTGAAGAGATTGTTTGTTTGAACGCGCTAATCTCAGGAACTACTGGTTCGAATTGAAAAAATATTTTTTTATTGAATAGACGATTTATCGAGGAAGGCTTTGGGCTACATAACATCTCCCTGTGACTAATAGGAGCGAAGAAATATAGGAAAAACAAATCAACGGGGACGAAGTCGCGAGCAACGGCTAGTATAACTTAGGGGGCAAATTGTTGGAAAGTGGTCATCGCCGCTCATCAACACTCGCTTGACAACCTTGGAGTGGGTTGCCAGCTTTTTAGAAAGGTATATGCTCTCTTCTAGAAGTACCCCAAGTACAGTTCAAGTCATAAGTCTAGTTATCAGTTTAGTCTAATAGTCGGACTACTGTCTATTCCACTTATAAGGACAGACAAGTAGTAAGTCCAGTCTAGTTCTGTAGTCAGTCCAGTGCATACGTCTGTTCTTTTAATGTCTACTGAACTAGCTTTTAAAAATCATTCCAATCCAATCGAGACAGATGTCTGGATTTCAAAAGAACAGATGTTCCTTTGAATAACTAATGGACCAGCTTTTTTAGAAACCAGTTCGGAAGTCGGACTAGCAGAAATGACTATCCTTAAAAGGCCGGTATATCCTTAAAAGGCCGGCAACACACTCGTGACATCACGAGTGCTCATGGGCGGCGCTGATAAATTTCCATCAGGTGACAGGTGATTATATAAAAAAAAGAGTCCATCCTCCAGTCCACCCTGAAGTCAGATAAGTCCAATAGTCTATCGAAGCCTTACTTCGGAGGTTTCTCCACGGTCCTGTACTGCTTGAAGGCGAGCAGCAGCCGCTGGATGCCGTCCAGCGCGTTGGGGAAGTCCCTGCAGTTCAGCTCTGTGATCTTGAGGCGGATCCACTCGAGTAATGCTGTTACCAGGCGGCTGTACTCCGCCTTGCGAGCGTCACAGTCCATCAGCTGGCCTATGATCTGGGAAATGTGTGGAAAGATTTATAAATAAATAAAACGCAATTAATTCAGATAACAAGGTTCCCTGTAACATATTATAATTATTATTATTTTGACACCAACATTGTTATTACTTCTATTTTGATACTGAACTTGTGGTGGTAAGGGAGCGGTCAAGTGTATGTAATATTAGATTTCTTTCGGTTTTTTTATACATATAACCTTAAAGACTAATACATAATACCATAAAGTACTTTAGTGGACAGAGTAAATAGATTCAACACAAATAATACTTTATAATGCAAACAATGCCCCCCCCCACCCAACATTACACTTGAGTGATTATTATCATTTGACCCCGGACAACTACTATACGCTAGTAAAAATACTACGACTGATAGTTTAAAAGGCCGACTCACATTCGCGATCCTGCGCCCGCTCTTCTGTTCGTTCTTCATCCGCGCGAACGTGTGGTAGTAGCTCGCCACGTATGTCATCACGGACTTCTCATCAGGTCTGGTGGTGTCTACGTCTGTGGACAAACATACAGAATTATTTATTGTATCCAACAAAGACTGGTTGTTAAGAAGCCTATATCTGAGACTGAAGGGTAATATTCTCTTCTTAAGAACATAACAATAGTGCTGACCCCGAAATTCTTGTACCATAATTTTAAGAAAAAAGTCTACGTTTATCTCTCCAATAAAAATTCCTTC
Organism: Eurema hecabe; assembly: GCA_026213755.1. Classification (NCBI taxonomy): domain Eukaryota; kingdom Metazoa; phylum Arthropoda; class Insecta; order Lepidoptera; family Pieridae; genus Terias; species Terias hecabe. The sequence continues at coordinate 5,658,806 of JADANM010006871.1, read as the reverse complement.
CAAGTCTGCTTAGCAGTTAATAATAATAATAATTCATTTAAATACTATTTCATATACTCACAGTATTCAAGTTAAAATAAAGATTACACTCTTAAAATTTACAATTATATTAGTGCGTGCGTGCGTGCGTGCGTGCCTGCGTGCGTACATGCGTGCGTGCGTACGTGCGTACGTGTGCATATATGTGTGTGTGTGTGTGTGTGTGTATGTAAGTGTGGTAATGCATGAGTGCAAGTTGCGTATATCTGTTTGCAAGCGAAGCGTTGTTCTGAGGTGGTACTAGATGTGGTAGATGTTCATAGCTTCAGCGTCCAGCAGCTTGGCTGTACTGAGCTGCGTGTGCGTATTCATGTATGTATGTGTGTGCGTTCATGCGTGCATGTGTGTGTAAGATTTGTGATAATAATAATAATAATTTCCATAATAAGGTGATTTACAAAATATTTTACCCAGGCTCCCAAGATAGTAAATACTGTTTTTCAGGAGCCTGTTTCATCCAATCATGACACATATACGGCACCGACACAATTCGTTCAGATTTACAATAGGTTACATATAAAAATATAAAAATTCATTTACAATGTGATGTATAAGAGAATCTGGTAGCGGGTCATACCTTCAGCATCCAGCAGCTTGGGTTTAGAGAGCTGCATGCGTGTGTATGTATGTGTGCGTACGTGCGTGCATGTATGTATGTGCATATGTGCGTGTGTGTGTGTTAAGATTTGTGATGTATAAGCGAATCGGGTAGCAGGTCATACCTTCAGCGTCCAGCAGCTTGGGTATGCCGAGGTGCTTGTGGGCGACGTCGAAAGCGTGGTTGAGGGTCTCCACGTGGTCGCTGCTGGGGACCTCCGCCCAGCGGAAGAGGTCTGGTCTGAAATGGAGGTAGAGCAAGAAATTCGTGAGACAAAATATATTTTTAAAATATTTAATTATAGTTTACTAAAATTTAATAAGTATAGTACGCGTCATTTATGTTTAGCGATTGACGAGAATAGCTAGCTGCGCATCGGTAGAATCGCGCTCGTAATTGACGTATTGGTGCGAGAGAGACAACACGACTGGGACAACCAATCAACGCTCGCGCAACCGACGATCATTTTTGACTTCTGCGCAGGTTTAGTTCAGCGTTAAAGATTCGTGACGCGTACTATACATGTATGTCAAGGGCCTTTAAAATGTACAAAAGGCGGGCTTATTGCTAAATAGCATTCTCTGCAGGCAACCTAAGTGGTCAAAAGAAATAAATTTTGCAGTCGGTTATCAGTCATAAGTTATGGAGTTGTGTAAAAAATTTAAATTACGATTAAGTTCAGAATAATGATATATTGTTACTATTGTGTATTGTTGTTGAAATTTTATTAACTACTAGCTGTTGCTCGGAACTTCGTCCCCGTCGGATCTATTTCTATTATTATGGTATAGTGAGTCAATCTTAGAAGATAGACATATACTGTCGCGGACTTTTTTTTAGATCATTTAAAGAGGAATAATTCTTTCATACATATTATTTTTGTATCTTGCACCGTTTTCGCAGCGCACGCGAAGGAAGCCCTCAAAGATGAATAATTTTCCCCGTTTTTTCCATATTTTCCATTATATCTTCGCTCCTATTAGCCGCAGCGTGATGTTTTATAGCCTAAAGCCTTCCTCAATAAATGTTCAATTCAATAAAAAAAGAATTTTTCAATTCGAACCAGTAGTTCCCGAGATTAGCGCGTTCAAACAAACAAACAAACAAACAAACAAACTCTTCAGCTTTATATATTAGTATAGATTGTATTAGAAATAATTCTGTAATTATAGTAAATATTTTATAAGGGCATTATTTTTTTGTTACGTTACATAAAGTACTAGCGACAAGCCCCGGCTTCGCTCGGATATGCATGTATCATACATGTATTATACTTATATAGCCGTCATCTTGAATCACCTTATTCATTGAAAAAAACTACATGAACATGGTTTGCATGCGTGATCAGTTTCATACAAAATGGACAACATTTTAAAAATTAATATATGTATGTATGTATGTATTTATGTATGTATGTAAGAGTTTAACGTACCTGTGCGCATGTATGAGCGCATTGAACCCGAGACCTGATCGCCAGGAGTCGGTGAAATTGTGGATGTGAACGCCGTGGTAGCCGCTGGTCTTTCGCTGACACCACAGCAGCAGGGCATCCTTGGCCGACTTCTTCTCTGAAGACTCATTCTCTTCGTCCTGTTCAAATGTAAAGAGATGATTTAATATTTACAGGTTCTTGAAGAACTGTTTGTACAATCTTGAGAGTTTTGGTTAAACTTTTATGAAACACTTTGCTTCAAAAAATCTATTCTATACATATAATAAAAACGTAACGAGTCCCAGTCTGTACATGGAAGATACATGAGAAAAAATATTACAGGAGACCTTTATTAACGCAATACAACCCAAAACAATAATTTTTGACATTTTTGTCTGTTTGTCTGTTTGTTAGTGCACGCTAATCTCAAAAACGGCTTATCCTATCTAGATGGGATTTTCAATTATATATTGTGGTAAGCTTAACTTAACATTTAGTCTTTAATTCATGTCAATCGGTTGATAAATAAAAAAGTTATGGCAATTTAAAGAATCACGTTGAACTTGCTGAACGTTTGTTGGCGCGGGTTAGGCATTTAGTCATTAGTCACTTTTCTACCCGGGTGAAGTCGCTGGCACAGCTAGTAAATAATATTGTTATAGTTTCTAGGCGGCATTTCGTTACTAGAAACAGTATATGATAGAATGACCATCGATTTTGAGCGACTTGTAGGTACTTTTCATTCAGGAATTAAAACACCGCGAGACATTTCACTATTTCACTGTAATAAATTTCATCAGTAATTAGACATGTATGTTTCCATTTCAATACTGATTTTATAACAACATAAATTTTCTGAAAGCACTATTTTCTGACTTCAGGCGTCATATGGAAGGTAATTTTTTCTGCATGTACTACACCTGCCTTAGAGTGCCTTTAAGGAAAGTGCACTAGAAATTAGGCATCTAACTCCTGGGTATCTATGTAACACATTGGACTTACCACATCGATCTCGATCTCTTGGATCTGGAACCGCAGGATGATGGTCCAGATGAGGCCGAGGATGAGGCGAGGGTTTCCATCGACTATGTCCTCCGCGCCTATGGATTCTAGACGGACCTGGAATCAGATAATTATTTTATGAATATAAAGAATTGTGTTATGTTTACAGATTTCTTTTTTTGATATAGTATTCTTTGAACGGTTGCCTGGAAGATATGGCTTTTAGACTAAAGGTGCTACGTGTGATGTTATGTATTTTTCTTTCTGTGTTAACGTTCGCAAGACGATAACCCACTAATGGATGAATATTATAATGGTTGTGTTTTTTTATTTATTTTAATAATTACAAATGTACCGTTTTATTGTAAAGGAGCAACTGTTTGTCAAATACATAAACCTGTATCTAACTAGGCTACATATAGTAACACTTGAATCGTCTTGGTAATAAAAAACAACAATCATTCACCACCGGTGCAGAAGGCAGTTTCTACAGGGAACCGGCAAGAAACTCTGCTAGTTGGTCTTTTAACATGAAGATACCATTGAAAATTACTAAAGACATCTCCACAACTGAGCAATGAGCAACTCATAATTAAATCTAAGCAATCCCATTTCACAAAGAACTAATTCTTCATTTAAAAGAAAACACGAGCAAACTAATTAGCTGTTCTGCTCTGAATATACCTGCTTTGCTAAATCAACCCTTATTCTAAACCTTTAGAACCCAATTCTCCGTATCAATAACCAACCTTGAAGCCACCTCAGTACTTGTCGGTCTTCGGAAAGAATGTTGTTGAGTATTATATCATTTCTATTTTATTAGTAATTCGCGTGAGACGGAATGCTTTGTTTACTACACGTACCTAACTGAACGACAGAAATATCATAATTAACTTCAAATGGGTGAACACAAAAAAAAAACAATTTTCCTATATATATTTTCTTCAAATAGTTTCTTCAAATTCGCATGAAACCACCCTTTTGATACCTACCTATTCAACAAAAAAATAATCGTTCAAATTGGTTTATAATCGGCGAAGATATTGCGTATAAAACAGTTCATCCCCAATTTTCTACCCTTGGGGGTTGTTTTTTTTTATTATTTAATTTGAATGGGACCACCCTTGAAGTATTACCTATAAGCCGAAAAAAGATTTGTTATCGCGTAACAAACATAAAAAAAAACTTATGGGTCGACTTGAGAACCTCCCCTTTTATAAGTCGGTTGAAAACGATGGATTTATTAATTTAAATCCTCGTCAAGTGGCATGACCATGTTCCAATTATCAGGACTTGCTCGCGTAGTTTCTACTCCGGTGCAAATCCAGGTTTTTACCAATTTTTGCTGAATCCAATCAGTAACATTCAGTAAGCAACTAACGGTCGAGAAATAGAAATTCAATTTAAAACATGAAATAACTTCGACAAAGATCTGGGTCCGAATCAGCTCAATGGGTTACTAAGGTTAGGGGCCATCCATAAAGTACGTCACACGTTAATGGGGAGGGAGGGTATCACCGAAGTGTGACATCGTGCGACAAGGAGCGTGGGGGGTCAATAATTTTGTGACGTCACATGTTAAAATTTAAAATACTAAAACGTAAAGTTTGGATGTGAATTAAAAATTTTATATATTTTTTAAAAAATAATAAATAATTTAATTTATTTTTAAATACATACGTAAATTTTAAAAATGTGTGACGTCACATCAGGAGGGGCTTATAAAAATGTGACAACCTGTGACAAGGACGGGGGGAGGGGTTCAAAAGTCCCAAAATTCGTGTGACGTACTTCATGAATGACCTCTTACATTCTGAGACCTCACGCTTACTACTTAGGCAGTCATTAATACAAGGGTCGAATACCTTTTAGCAGTAATCTATATCTATATACATATAATAAAAACGTAACGAGTCTGTACATGGAAGTTATATGAGAATAAAATATTATAGGAGACCTTTATTAACGCAATAGAACCCAAAACAATGATTTTTGGAATTTGGAATGTCTGTTAGTCTGTTTGTCTGTTTGTTTGTGCACGCTAATCTCAGAAACGGCTTATCCTATCTAGATGGGGTGTTCAATGATACATTGTGGTAAGCTTAACTTAACATTTAGTCTTTAATTCATGTCAATAGGTTGATAAATAAAAAAGTTATGGCAATTTAAAGAATCACGTTGAACTCGCTGAACGTTTGTTGGCGCGGGTTAGGCATTTTCAAAAATGCTGCCCAAAGTCACTTTTCTACGCGGGCGAAGTCGCGGGCACAGCTAGTCGATAATTAATATACAGCTGCTTCCTATCTATATAATATCGCGACTGATAAGTGATATCAGGTGCTTACATAATTTGAATAAAGCTACAAGGTCGCTCTAGAGATAGTACTTTTAAAGCTATTACGTTTAGAATGTAATTAAAATTAAGTCTAATCTAATAGATCTAGAAAGAATAGAAGTAATGTTGAAGAAATACTATTTGAAGTAACAACCTCTGCCTTTAAGGAAGAAGTCAGCAAAGAGCTTAAGCAAGGCTTGTGCATTTTCATTGACTGATATAGAATTGTCAATAAAAATAAATAATACTTCAGGAAACTTATTTTAACACAGCGTCTAGACCAACGACAAGCAGAGCTTATCTTATGGCAACTAGATAACGGATTCATTACATTTCTTAGCAAACTAGCTTTTCAGCCCGATCCGTCCAGTGGTTTGGGCTGTGCGTTGATAGATCACTATGTCAGTCAGTCACCTTTGAATTATATATACTTAGATTATCTAGGTTCAGTCGAAGCAGCTTTCGTGCTAGGATTGTTATTTCATTCAATTTTTTCTGCTTCCGTACTTGCATTGTCATAAGGACGATCTTTGCTAGAATCATATTTAGGATCGAATTTTACAAAACTTCGCTAAACTTCAAGTTAAAATTTTAAATTTAATTTTACGAT